>JAESIW010000166.1:20491-100640 GCA_016802295.1 Brachionus rotundiformis
AAAATTTCAGCTCTCTAGCTAATTCCGTTCGTCCATTTTGACCTGTCAACGGACAGACGGACGGACGGACGGACGGACGGACGGACGGACAGACACGACAAACTTAATACCTAGATTTTTTATTTAGATGTTTTTTTTAAGTATTTTGGTAAAATCTAGGCAACCCTAACCTAAACCCTGCGGTGGATTATTTTTCAAAAGAACAGTTGAAAAATTTACTTTAAACGAAAATAATTCATTGTTTAGAAAAGTGTTCAATGTCGATATTAAATCAGATAGTGGATTTTATTGGGTATGTGTAACATGCAATAAATATATTAAGGAGAACAATATTCCATCTCTTGCTCTTTCGAATGGATTGAATTTTCCACATCTGAGACATGAAATAAATGCATTGAATGATTTAGAAGAACGTTTATGTTCACCACGATTACCATTTATCCGAATTAAAGAATTGGTCAATTGGGATCATCAACAAAAAATTGTTGGTAACGTGGTTAATGTTCCAATCGATACTGAAAAAACATTGGAATTTTTGCCAAGAGAATTTGATCAGTCAGAAACAATTCAACTTGTTTTAAAGCGACGAATGGATTATAATAGACCGTATCGTTTAGACAAAATAAGACCATTTGTTATTTTAAATGCGATAAAATATTTAATTAACAAGCCGCTTTTTAAAGAAAATCGAATCAAACTATCAACAACCTGGTTTGAAAATCATAAGCACATTGAATGTATTAATTTAACAGAGGATTTTATTGAAAACGAAGAAGATCGTGAATTGCCAGAACTAAATTTAAATCCGGACAATTTAAATAATTTAAATATTCAACAACAAGAACAAATTGAAAATAATTATTTAGAAGAATTTCGACAAGCTCAACCGACATTACTTGTAGACAATAGCGAAATGTGTAAAACAATTGCTCCTGGCGAAGGTATACAACCAAGATCTATTCTGTCGGACAAAGATGCAGAAGAATTGACATTTTTAAAAATATACGGCGGCGAAAAATTCTCACCTAAAATACAATTAAAATACGGATTGAGATGCAAATCGGAATTTCGACGTTACGATCGTCGATGTGCCGAAGATATAAATAAAATATTCTTTTCGTACAAAAAACTTGTGACGAAAAAATTAAATTCAGCTATAGACACTTGTCTACGTAAAACGAAAGAAATTGACTCGATGACTGCTCGCGATGCTCTAAATAAACAAAAAATAAACGATCTAATTGTTCGTAATTAAGCACAAATGTTCTTGAGAACAATTCGTTCAAGTCCTCAATATTGGGAATGGAAGAAAATGGAAATAAATGCAATGATACGCCAATCGGGTTGTCAAACTTTTTTTATATCATCTAGTCATGCCGAAATTGACTGGAACGAATTGATATTAATTCTATTGAAAACTTTTGAAAATAGATTTGTAAATGAAGATGAATTGAATTTGATAACAAGAGAAAAACGCATCGTATTGGTGAGTCGTGATCCAATAACAGTTGCAAGATATTTTGAAAAAAGAATGGGTGAATTGCTAAAGTATGTATTCAATCAAAATGGACCATTCAAATCTAATCCAGAATTCGATTACTTTTGGCGGGTTGAATTTCAACATCGAGGTAGTCCACACATCCATTTAATTACATGGAATAAAGATGCACCGCAATACGAAAATATCGTCGAATCAAATGATGAACAATCGAACAATGCGATGATGTACAATTGTTCAGATTTTATCGATAAATATATTACGACCAAGCGTACATCGAACAATTTAATTGTAGAAGACGATTACGAAAATCGTACTCAATTGTTACAAGATATTCTAATCAAGTATCAAATACACGTACACAGAGATAATTGTAAATTTAGCGATGAGCATAGCAATGTATTGTGTAAATATGGATTTCCATGGCCCATATTAGACAAAACAGTCATACTAGAGCCGATGAAAAAAGATTCGACATATTTCGCTAAATCCTATGAGAATTTTATAATGATTAGAGACAAATTAAACGAAATCAATCGTATTCAATAACATTTAGTGAATTTTTGGGCTCACTGAATTTAAACGAAACAGATTATTTAAGAGCATTCTCTGCCTCTATTAAAAGGACGACAGTTTTTCTGAAGCGATCGTCGAGTGACATCATGGTCAATCCATACAATAAGAAATTTTAAGTGCGACACAGAGCCAATATGGACATTCAATTTATTATAGATCCATATGGTGCCGCTGCTTACGTTTCTGCTTATATACTTAAATCGAATGCTTCCATGTCAAGACTATTAAAAAATACGGTGGAAGAAGTAATACGAGGTAATTTGAGCGTAAAAAAACGACTATTAAAAGTGGCTAATAAATTTAACAATTGTTCCGAAATATCGGCTCAAGAGTGTGCTTACACATTGTTAAGTATGCCAGTGTCGAGGACATCAAGAGAAACAATGTACATAAATACGTTTCCGTCCAAAGATCGCAATGTTATATTGAAAGAAGATCGCTATTTGGAAATTTTAAACCCCGAATCGAGAAATATATTTCGAGCTGGCATCTTACAACACTACACAAATAGACCGAGTTCAATGGAAAATGTTTGTTTGGCTGAATTTGCCACATATTATGATTATCTATCGAACCATCGAGCTAAAAATCGAAACGATTTAACACGAGTAGGTCGTTTTCAGCAAGACGATGACGAAAATTTAGACGAGGACAATAACAATGAACATTTTGAATTTGAATCTATGGCAACTCTTGAAACAAACAACATCAATAATAACGACGAAGTTGGTGAACAACAAAACGATGGACTAATTCGATTAAAAAACAATGATGGTTACATTAAACGACGAAACAAGTGCAAAATTATACGATACAATCGTGTAAAAGATCCGAAAAATTATTATCGTGTCGAAATTATGTTATTTTTAGCGTGGCGAAACGAAAAAACCCAAGTCGAATTGAGAGATCCGTTTGAAAAATTTGAATTAAACAAAGAAACAATAGCCAAAAATCATGCATTATTTGAATCGGTAGTAGCAGAGGAATTTGATCGTGCTCAAAATGAAATCGAAACAGCAAATACAAGAACATTATGAACGGATGGTCGAAGATTATGTCGAACGAGTAAATTAGGCAAACGAGAATTTGATAACGAACGCTAATGAGGCGCGTAATGAAGAATATGAGGACGAATTTGGCTATCATGCTGTTATTCAAGACGAATTGAGCAATATTCAAAGTATGTTGAATACAAATTCGGACATGATAACATTGCCAAAGCGAATTACAAACTAAGAATATATTCAATTAATGAACTCGTTGTATCGCATTCAACACAAGCATATGTGCAATTTTATTGATTGTGTCAAATCGAATAGGCCATTTTATCATTTTGTTAGTGGTGGTGCTGGTACGGGAAAATCGCATTTGATCAAATCATTATATCAAACGTTTATACGAATAAACGATTTAAATCAACAAGAACCCACCACGATTACAGCTCTATTGTCAGCATTTACTGGCAAAGCAGCATTCAATATCAAAGGATCTACATTGCACTCACTATTTCATTTGCCGATTCACACAAATAAACTAGAGCAAATGTCAGATAAGCTATTAAATCGTGTACGGCGTTTATTTGGCAATGTAAGACTAATGTTCATTGACGAAATATCAATGGTCTGTAGTAGTCTACTTAATAAATTAAACAAACGCTAACAACAAATAATGGACAATCAAAAACCTTTCGGAAATATTTCGATTATTGTAGTTGGCGATTTGAATCAAATATGTCTAGTACAAGATAGTTGGATATTCGAAAAACCAAAAGGCGAAAGTGGCTATTCTATATTGGCTGGACAAATGCTTTGGCACATGTTTGAATTTATTGAATTGAAGGAAATAATGCGACAACGTGACGATGTTGCATATGCCGAAGCACTCAATACACTCGGCAATAGAGGTTTTATTGGATTGAGCGACGAACAAGTGAGAATGTTTAATTCACGTATTGTTACGATTGACCAAATACCACAAGAGGCAATATGTGTTATACATACGAATAAAGGTGTCGAAGAGTACAATGAGTTTAAATTGAATTCGATGCCGGGGGATCTAGTCAAAAATAGAGCGATTGATCAAGCAATTGGCAAAGAAAAAAATACAAATAAAGCCAAAAATTTGGTTGCTAGTTTGCGTAATGAAATGGACTTGAATAAGACATGTGGTATGCCAACATTACTTCGCTTTAAACTCAATTGCAAATACATGATTACAACTAATTTGCGTAAAGAAGATGGTTTGGTTAATGGCGCAGTTGGTTGTTTGAAACACATTGTTTACACCAAAAATAAAACAAATGAAAAACCACTTGTTAAACGTGTGTATTTGCAATTTGCGGACAAAGAAGTTGGTCAATTGACAAGTCAATTAAATGATCAATTGAAATGGATGAAAAGTAATTCGATTCAATCGGACAACCCTAATGATTTGACTGCATTAGAATACGAACAGCAAACAGTTAAACGTCCAAAATGTGGTGGCAATTATCATGTTGATCGTAAACAATTTACTTTGGTCGAATGTGAATCAATGACAATACACAAATCGCAAGGACAATCGTACACGTGTGTTGGTGTTTACATTGGCGAAGCATTGAAACGATCACTATTGTATGTTGCCATGAGTCGAGCAACTAAATTGAGTGGTTTGTATTTGTACGGAAGTAAATCGATTGAGAGTGCACGAGTTCAACGATTATCGAAAGAACAACTTCAAAAAG
Source organism: Brachionus rotundiformis (assembly GCA_016802295.1). NCBI lineage: Eukaryota > Metazoa > Rotifera > Eurotatoria > Ploima > Brachionidae > Brachionus > Brachionus rotundiformis. Next base: position 25,288 of record JAESIW010000166.1, read on the forward strand.
AACTCGAACTATTTGAACGAAATGATCCGGTTCAAATTGAAATGAATCGTTTGCGATCCGCATGAAAATTAAATAACAAATACGAATTCTTAGACCATGACTTTGAATTAGAACGACAAAGTGATTTGACAATTCTATATCAAAATATACAATCGTTCAATTCGAACAAAGTGAATATAAAATGTGATTATGGCTATCAGCAAGCTGATATTATATTTTTGAGTGAGTGTCACAATAAGCGAAACAATCGATTTGAAGCAAATAAATTGTTTGATCAAGAACAATTTCAAATGATCTATTATTCGTATGCGACTGATTTAAATGCATCAAATGGTCAAATATGTTATGTACGCAAAGCGATTTGTCAAAATTTGAAATTAATTGCTCATAATTCAAAAGAACAATTTGCTTACAATGGTTCAAATCCAAATAATGTGTTGAATTGAGCTTGTTTGAATATGATCATAACAACAACAACAACAATACTAAAATCTATTTGTTAAATTTGTACAAGCATCCAAAATTTGATAATGATAAATTTTTAAGCGAATTGTACAACTTTATTGTTCTCAATCAAATGTTCAAAATTTGTTTATAAATGGCGATTTCAATATTGACTAAAACGAATCGTGCAATAAAAAATATCTAGACTATTTGAAGCAAGAATTAAATCTAGAACCGTTTTTTGCTAAAACAAAAACTTTTAAAAATAAATCACAATTGGACTGGTCTTTTTGCAATAAACAACAAAAAGAAATGAAAAAAGCTAAATGTAAACCATAAAGCACTTGGTTCAGCGATCATTCAGCTATAGTTTGTGAATTTGAATTTTGAATTAACTATTTTTTTTTCTAACTCTTTGATTCTTGGTCACAATTTATTTGATTGTTGTCACAAATTTTTCAATTGCCATATTTTGATTAATTAATAAAAAGTAAAAAAAAATTAAAAATTTTCATTTAAAATATAAAATATTTCCTCTATGTCACAATTTTTTTTTATATTGGAAAAAATTACTTTTTAAATTATATATTTTTTAATAAATTTAAGTATATAATGAATATAAACCAGAAAAAAATTGATTATATTTATTTTATATTTTTTGATTTAAAAATGAAAATTAAAATATTTACAACAAATTTTTCCTACATAAAATGTTGTATTGTATGTTTAAATTTTAAGAAAATTAATTTTTCCTAGATTTTACCAATATCAAGATTTTTGCTTAATTTTAAAAAGAGCGCTTTTTTAGAATTTATAAGAATAAATTTTATAAAATAAAAATATATTTTCTAGTGTAAAATTTTATGCTAAATTCAAATATCTAATTGGTTTTCTACGATTTCATATTTTTGAAAGATATAGCAATTTTTTTGTCCGATTTTTCAAGTATCTCGACATGGGATTGTCCGATTGTCTTGAAATTTTGCAGGCTGCAACACTCAAATATTATCTGTACAAAATTTCAGCCCTCTAGCTCATTCCGTTCGGCAATTTTGACCTGTCAACGGACGGACGGACAGACATGACAAACCTAGATTTTTTATTTAGATGTTTTTCTTAGTTATTTTGGTAAAATCTAGGCAACCCCTAGAAGAAAGTTTTGCTACAATTATTCTTGATTAATGTTTAAAGTTAATTTAATTTTTATAAAAAATAAAATATTTGAAATTTACAAATCTAATTTTTATCAAAAAAATGGCCTATTTTAATCAAAGCTTCGAAAGCTTAAATTCAAGTTCTAGCAATAAATTTGAAAACAGCAAAAATCTTACTCCTTTGTCAAATGAAACAGAAAGAAGTCTATCATTCGAAATCGAACCGATTCATTTGACAGTAAGCCTGTCCTTGACATATGATAGAATTTTGGACAAACAATACGAATATTATCGAATCGATGATGAAAATATATGTTTTCAATCACTTGCTCACGTAATCATTGACAAATGCTTTGAAGGTGTATTCAACGAAAGAAGAATTTGCCTGGAGCATTATTACGCAATAAATAAAATCAACACTATCATACGAAAAAAAAAACAAGAGGCTGACAACATGATATCAATTTCTCTGGATTTAGATCAAGAACATAGAGAGTGCGATTGTGATGCAAGTGAAATTGACTTAAAGCAAAGAAGCATCTCAAAAAACTTAATAAATGTACGAAACGAGATTTTCAACCTCCAAGCATCAAATGAAGAATTTGAAAAAATCTTAGAAGACATTTATTCAAACATTATCATAGTCTAAATTTGTTTTTAAAAATAAACAAAGTTTTGAAAAAAATTGTTAAAAATTAATTCGTATGGATTTTTTCTAAATAAAAGTAATATAAAATAAAAATTTTAACTTTAACCCATAATTAAGTGACTTAGGATAAAAATAATAAAATAATTAAACCCTAAACCCTAACCCTAACCCTTAATTGAAAACCCAAAATTGTACACATTGTAAGGTACTTAATTGTTAAATTATGTGTTTTGATTTTTAAAAAACTAATTTTTTTTCAAATTTTTTTCAATTCAATATTAATCACTCAATTTCCTTATCCATGTCAAAATTTTTTTTTACTCTTATTAAACAAAAACTACTTTATTTTTAGTTAAATTTTTAACATATGTTAGCCTACTCGGAAAAAAGTTATTCAACATTTTAATTAATTTTAATTTTTAATTATTAGAAATTTTTTTTAATTTAAATCAAAAATATATTTCAAAGAAATTAATTTTCCTTTCAAAAATATATATCTACAATTAACATTAAAAATTAATATTTCAAAAAAAATCTAATTATTATCTTTATTGTATTCTTCGTAAATGTAAATTTGAAGACTGTATACTGACACCGGTTGAATTTTGTCAATTCATATCATGTCTGCCTCAACATTTGCTTCCAAATTTAAGTCGATTTGTGTGTAAGGCAACAAGTGTCGTTCACCTTCGTACAATTGATCGGATATGGCTTTAAAGATACCGTTTTGTTTTTTAATGTTGCCAAATGACCTTGTCTATACTTGCCTTGGTATGTATATTCAATTAGATAATTACCATCCGATAAACTATTTAGCATTGTCCGCACATTGAACAGCATTATATTTTTTCCAAACATCGATTTGTATAATTGTTTTTGTTTTTACCATTTGTCGAGATCAGGATCATAAACATGACTTACAGATGCGCAGGATGAATTGCCATTCTCCTTTAAGATTTGATTGGAGCTTTGTAAGTCGCTCTGGGAAGAGCATGATATCGAACAGAAGAGTGAGAGAAAAAGAAAAGATTAGAGAGATTTTGTGAGTTGGCCAGATTAACGTCTACAAGCTTTCGATAAGCTTAGTAAAAATCAACTCACACCCGAAAAGAAAGAACATCGTTTGACTCTGGAGAAAGAGGCCGAGCTGTTAAGCTTATAGAGATAAGCTAAGCTTATAAATTTAAAAATCTTTGCATGACCCTAAACCTAACCCTTGATTCTTTAAGGAAAATATTTTTCTACCATTTGTATACATTGTCTGATGTAATTTTTTGCTGATTTCGAATTTCTACTCAGAATTAATGGAGGTCGTTTTGATTTCGCGATAAACGACTTTTTTCGGTCAAAATCGGCGCTATTTCCGCAAGGGAGTGGCTGATCAACTCCAAATTCTGTAGGCTGCGTTCTCATCACTTAAAGATTATCTGTACATAATTTCAGCTCTCTAGCTTGTTCCGTTCGTCAATTTTGACCTGTCAACGGACAGACGGACGGACAGACACGACAAACTTAATACCTAGATTTTTTTTTTAAAATTAATTTGTAGTTATTTTGGTAAAATCTAGGCAACCCTTACCCTAAACCCTAACCTTTTACCCTGCCCCCTAACCAAAAAATTAACTAATACTTATTTACTAAATGAATTAAAAATTTAGTTCTTTCTTTATGACAAACTTTCTGCTTCCGTCATATTAAAATGACTTAAACGCTAAATGGTTTTATCTGTTCGTATATTTAAACGAAAATTAAAAATACGGAAAAGTATTATTAAAAACATGGAAAATATGTTGCTAAGTGATAATGAAAATAATGATTTGAATGATTTCATTCAATATTTAGAAAATCTACCTGAATTAACTGGAAATCTTTATATTGATATTCCTAATGAGCAAAATCAAAATGAAATTAATTTTCTGAAAATTAAGGCTCTTGAGTAGCAGAATCAAATATTGTCAGAGAAGATAAATCAACTAGAAAATTATAAATGTTAGATAGAATAGGGTTTAACCCTAGCAGAGGTTGGAGTAGCATACAGAGTGGCTAAAAAAGTGTGTAAAAATGGCTAGCTGCTTGGACGTCACTCGGCGTGGGCATTGTTGCGCCATTGACTTGAGAGCCTCCTACTAAACAGCCTTCTTCATAAGCGCGATATGTTTGTTTATTATTCGGTTGTTCATAAGATGGATTATCCAGCCGTTGTACACTGGGAATATCAAGGCAACCCTAAATAGAAACCCAAGAATCAGCTCGAGTCAATACAAATAATGACTACAAATTAAGACGTCGAGAAAAGGCTCGAGCTCATGTAATCAGAGAAGTCAATATTGAAGGCCAAGAATCAGCTCGAATCAAAAAAATATTTAAATTTATTCGCAGGAAGTGAAGTTATGTGAAATTATGCTCTTATTAATTCGCTAAATTTTTATTTTCTTTTCAATTATGTAATTTAAAAAATTTAAATTAAAATTTATTGAAAAAAAAAATTAATAGTTCTAAAAAAAATTGCATTTTTTTTACCTTGTATCACTTAAATTTAGTAACTTAAAGATATATTTAATGCTTGAGTTCTCTCTGACGTTAAATACAACGAATCAGGCTAAATAAGAAGCTAAATAAGATTGGGTCGTAAGTGGTGCATAAGAAGCCAAACAATTTTTTTATATACGAATAAACTTCTGTATTAAAAGATCGTCCATGAAAGACGGCTTTATTCCTTTTTTGTGCTAAACAATCAAATTGTTAAAAAAATTATTCTTATTATTTCCAAAGCCTTCGAGTTTCAAATGCTTAGTTTTACTGAACAACAATGCCTATCTTATATCAACTGCAGACATTTTGGCTATACATTTAACGCAAACTAAATACAAGATTTTAATTTTAATTTATTTCAATAGAAATTTTTAATTAAAAAATTTGGCTTGAATCGAAATCATTTAAACAAATGAACATACTTAGAAACATATTTTCCAAATGATAATAGATAAATGTCTGATTTTATCTTAAATTCATTGTTAAATTTTCTTTTTTTAATTTTCAAATAAAAATGTTGGTTATTTATTTAAATTTTATATAAATATATTTTCAAGTTAGTTGCTTAAAACAAAAATAGGTTTTATTCTAAAATAAAATGTGTGGGGCTCTTTTGCCGGCCTGATGACTGCAGGAGAAAAAATACTTTTAATAATTTAAAACAATTTTTCTCATTGACAATTACATTAATCACATATTTAAAATTTTTATTTTAATGGAGACTGTATGTGAAAGATAGGAAATTCGAAATATCCAAATAGAAATACATTGAAAGTATTAGATGTTCGAAGATAGAAGTAAAAGTGTTAGAAACCCGAATCCTCGAAAAAATGAAATAGAAATACATTGAAAGTATTAGAATTAGAGGTTTTGAAAAATTGTTTAACAAATTTCCTGTTTAAGTGGGAAATTAATATGGTTAAAAGCGCTGAAATTATGAATGACTTTCTGCAAGGAAGTCAAAGGCCATCTAATGTGGTTTTTCTCCCCTCACCAAATGAAATAGGGACCTATGTCCCTTAAATCATCACCAAACTGTAAGAGAATGATTAAGCAAATAAACTGCTTATCATTGTGGGGATAAGGTTTCAAAAGAGTTAAAAAGATTAATTAAGTCGCATAGCCAATCTGATTAAACTCAGAAACTAAAATTTAGCTAGGCGACTTAGCTAAACTATGTTTTCGCAAAGAACCCTCCTCCTTATATCATTCCACACCTATGTAGGTATGATCAACCGATTGCTCAGTTGATCTTCAAGGGACCGTAGTCCGAGGGACAGACACGACAAACTAAATACCTAGTTTTTTTTTTTAATTATTTTATAGTAATTTTGCGAAAATCAAGGCAAAACCTAACCTTAAACCCTAACCCCGGATCTCTTTTTTATTTAATCTTAACATTGCTGATCAAATTGCTTGGATAAGTTTAAATACCTTGCTCCATCAACCATTCATTTATAATCGCAGTTTCTATTTAAATCTGTTCCAAAACAATTCCAAGTGAATTCATCTACTGGATCTGGTCGGCTTATATTTTTTGTAGTAGAAAAAATATTTTCGAAAAATAGAAAAAAAAAATAAGAAAAAATATTTTTTTTTATAGAAAAATTACTTTTTAATATAGAAAAAATACTAAAGAAAATCGAAAAAAAAATATTAATTTTTTCTCGGTCTTCCTCTTTTACGTTTCGCGGTTTATCGTTTTGATTTGCTAATAATTGATTATTTCCGTCAATGCTCAATATTTGATTTGATGTTGTCGCTGATTGAGTTTGAATTGAAGGTTCGATATTGGCTTGTATTGATCTGAAAATTTGCACATTCAAAGGACCAGTCGAATTTCTCTCTAGAGCAGGTAGAGCCTTTTTTTGACGGCGTCTTTTAGAATTTTTCTCAATGTTAAGATCTAGAGTTGGAATTTCCAGTAACTCTAATTAATAGCCAATACCAATCACATGCTTGCAAATGAAATTTTTTTTCCAATATTGACAACTGCAAGTGCTCAATTCCCAAATCTCATTGTTTTTATCTATTACATGCATTGAATCACTCCAATTTTTATATTCATTGTAACTGTCCCAAGTTGATTTTTGAAAATACGCTTTACACATTTCTTTATTTGCTTGTTGTTCATTCTTTGACGCTGTGACCATATAAACTGTTCGTCCACTATGAGTAAATTTTACTGTTCTTTTTTTTAAGCGCACCCATTCAAAGCCTAGAGTCCACTCGTGAGTAGAAACTTCTGGTTTTGTCGCAAATTTTTTGGTAGTGTTGAACTTAGGGTCCCGATTTGATGACCAATCTGATAACAATTTATTCATGCAGATGACGAACTGTCGAAGAGGTAAGCGATCTCTTAAGGTTGCTTCTTTTTTGATAACATCGTTTGTTGATTCCAAGGCATTATTCGTACTTGGGTAACCATCTGCGTAACCTTCATACCAACCCACATGGTACTCAGATAGCCAATATTGGTCATAATGATCAAACATATTGATTATATTTGCAACATTTCTTGAAGTCCATTTTGTTTTTAATAGATTGTAGACAGTTTCAAAATGTTCTTTTAAAACTGATGCTTGAAAAAAATTGATATCTTCGACTATCGTGAGAAAAAGATAATTATTTTTTTCTATTAGGAAAATTATTTTTTCTATAATCAAAAATATTTTTTCTAAAGAAAAAAAATATTTTTAATAAATTCATATTTTCTACTACTAAAAATATTTTTTCTTTTAAATATTTTTTCTATAAAAAAAAAATATTTTTACTACTGCGAGAAATATAAGCCGATCTGGTCGTCTTTTTTTTCTCCAAATTCTGGACTATTTTTCAAAAAGATAACCTTTTAAATATTTATTTGATTATTTGAAATTGAGCTTACATTAGTATGACTATAATCATAACCATCCGGATTAAATTTAAAAATTAACTATTTTATAGTCAAAAAAAAACATATTATAAATTAAATTAATTATTACAAGTAAATTTTTTCATTTTTTAATAATATTAATTTAATAATTAAATATGTACCTAATGGTAAAATATGAAATTCGTAGTAAGAAAGAAGCTTGTTTGCGTTCGGGCCAGGATTTCTAGAGTCTTTTATTAACTAAAATTAAATAGCTTAAAAATAAATAAATTATAGATTTAATAAGTTAATTTACTCTATCAATGAACCAAATGCATGATGAAACCGAGACCCATTCACGCTAATAAAAACTTTAAATAAATTAAGATAATTTGGTTAATTTTTTTAGATACAGCATGTATCCCACAATCAATCCAAACACTTCTCTGAGAGGTGTCAGTCTTTAAAACTAATACTTTAAGTTGGCGATTCTCATAAGTTGTTCCTGCTAGATAAGAGCTTGCAATGTCTGGATTATCAATTACCAAATTTGTAATAAAATTTAAAATCTTATTCAATAAAAAAATTTTTAATTAATTTTATTGGGGAGAAGACGAATCTATTAAAATTAAATGTAATAAAGTTATATTTATTCAAACACTTAGATCATAATAGATATAAATAAAAAATCAATAAAATCTTTCTTACTTAAGTGTAACGAGGATATCTTGCGACAATGCTTCAATTTTGTGAATTTCGTCGCATAGATTCTGCTTTTCAAAATTGATTAGTGATATTTAAAACTAACAAATTGGTAAATCTTTTATAATTTCAAAATCATGAAAAATTGAAACTGACCGATAACAAATTTAATGATCTTATTTATAAATATTCTGTATGATAAATAAAGTTAGTAAAATAGTAAAATTTACTTTTGAAAGTTATCATTTATTATTGTAAACGGCAAATTTGCCAATTTGAACAATACCTCATAGTGTTCAAAAGCTTTAGATGATAAAGCTACATCAACAATTTGATCAATTGATTTAATACGGTTCCAAACATCAAACTTAAGTTATACTAAGTTAATAACAAGATTATTTAACTGTTATAAAATAGTATTTTTCTCACTTCACGATTATGTTCCCATGATTCAGGTAGTTTTAAATGATGTACAGATATTGGTTTGATTTGAATTAGCTTGTATCCTTTAAAGGAAAACTTCTTCTGAGCACAAGAGCTCGAAGATGTCAGAAAATAAATGACTGTTACCAAATGTATTAACATTTTTTTGGAGATAAAAAGAATTTAAACTAAAAGCTTAATTATTTATTTTATTATTTTTTACTTAAAAAATAGAAAGTTTTTTTATCCATGATAAGATTTATTAATTTTTATTTATTTTTTTATCTCTAACTAAGTATTAAATTATTGAATTGGATATAAACTTATTTTTTTTGTTTGATTTAAATCAGTCAATTCTGTCCCAAATCTATTTAGTATTTTAATAAAGATTTTTTGACGACATATTATTAAGTAAGTTGCAAGGGATTTTCTAACATATCATAGTATCTAAGGTAATTGTATTTGTAGGTCACTTTTTTAAAATTTTTCAATGATAAGATTTGCTATTTCAAATAATGAACAGGTGTTATGAAATCTCTTCAATAGAAAATAAAGATAATATTTATCTGAAGTTTTAAAACGCATAGTCATGTCTCATTTTATAATTTTTAAAGGTTTAAATTTTAAAATTAAATGTTTAAAATTTTTTCGTCTTGTTTTTTAAATTTATTTTTCAGCTTGATAACCCAAATATAAATAATTAATAAGATATTTTGGGTTTATTAATAATATCAAAAAAAAAACATTAAATAGAAATATAATTACTAATATTAAACAACATTTCTGATCGATAAATAAATTGATTGATTTAAATTTTAAAATTATATTAATAAAATTTTTTAAATAATATATATTTACTAATTTAATAGATTAAAAAAGCTTAATTTATTTTATTTTGGTTTAAAAGTAGAGTTGATTTTATTCAAACCTTTTTTTCTAAAATAATAATTATTTAACTATTTGATAAATGAGAATAGATTTTAAATTACCCTTCTCTTAAGAAGGCATCCATTTTCACTTTATCTTCCGACTTTCCTTCTGGATCAGTGTCAAAATCGAAAATTCCGAGGGTTTTCAATGCTTCAGCATATTGTCTGTAGGTAATGTGGCCTTTTCCGCTAGGATCTAGCATTCCAAAAATTGATTGCAAATTTTGGTCTTCAATTAAACAAGGTGGATAGAGATTTGCCATTTTGGATTTTTTAAGTCGTTCCAAGAATTCAATAATCGATTCTCGGGGATCATCTAATTTAAAATAATTTGTAATCAATAATGTTAAATAAAAAAAAAAAAAAATTATTTACCTGGTTTATTAAAAACTAAATGAGAAGTTATATTTATAAATAAATCATTTATTTTGTGTTTTTTTATATAATCTTCGGCTTCATTTTGACGATTAATTATTTCTTGTTCTGTCATTTTTACTAAAGAAAAAATGAGAAAAGAAATTTAATAATCTATTTAAAATAAAAAGAAAAAAAAATGTTTTTTCTTTCACTATATCACTATATCACTAAGGTATAGCCTGTTTCTGTAGAAACAAAAATTAAAATAGACACTTAATAAGTCTTTTGGCAAAATTTAAATATATTTAATTTTGCTTTTTTGATATTAAAAATGGTTCGAGTGTACTCGAACACGCCAAAAATTCTAGAGAAAAAACAAAAAAGCTTTGCTTATGCAAGTTTGGATTTTTTTTAAAAAAAAATGGAATTATTTAGCAATTTTTTTAACGTAAGAGTTTCCAATTATTTTGGCAGTCTTCCATTGCCAAAATCATTTAAAGATATCACAAATCTGTCAGCTAGAGATGTCTTGAGATTAGTTCCTTTTTTTGCTTCACTGGGATTAGTAGGCTATGTATCTTATAAGGAAATAAACGACTATCTTAATCGTCGTCAACTTGAATGGGTCAATAAAGACTATTGCAAAGAAAAAAACAAGATAGCAGACATAATTTCAAGAGAAGAATTGGAAGCGGCTTTGGATGCCAACAAGTCAGAAAAAGTAGCATACTGCAGATGCTGGAAATCGAAGAGTGTAGGCCATTTGTTTAAATTATTAATTATTTTCAAACACATATATAATATATTAGTTAATAGTTAATTGTTTTTTTTTTAATTTTTTAAGTTCCCATATTGCGATGGAACGCATGCCAAACATAACACTGCCACTGGAGATAATGTTGGTCCGCTAGTTATTAAAAAATAGACTTAATCGACAAGATTTTTTAAAATTAGATTTTATTTTAATTTAAATAAAGTATACAAAAATAAAAATAAAAACAATACATAATTTAGTCAAGCATTGGATAAATTTGATATCATTCTTAAGTCAATTAGCTGTATTTTCATATTATTATCTTTGATCACATGAGTACTTTCCTTTTGATTAAAAAAAAAATTCAAAATTAAATTAATTAAATTTATTTGCTTAAAAATAAAAGTTAAATTTTACTTCAAAAAGTTGAGGTATTTTTGAATGCGGATGAAATCCGCTTAGACTACACTCGGCTATTTCTTTTAAACCATCTGAATTAAGCACAAATATGCTATTTCTACATGCAAACACACACAAAAGATAGAAGATAAAATAAAATTAATTGAAAAAAAATATATTATTAATTTATAAAAAAGAAACATACTGGTTGTAGCTTGGAGCACAAACAATCGCTATAGCTTCAGGTATCATAAGCTGATAGCCGTAATGAGTGTGCAAATCTATGCTAGAAAGAAAAGCTGTCTGAGATGGATGAGTATGTATCCAACCAAGAGTGATAAGATTATTTTGATCGATTATTTGGCACAATTCGTTTTCATTCTCGGTGCTGCATGTGTCACTGGTGCCTTTTTGTTTGGGTATTATTACATGAGATAGAAAAAATTTATTATGTGTCAAATGGCCAGCAAGTATTCCACAAGTTTCTATATTTTGTATTGTGTTAGCATAGGCTTTTTCCAAAAATTTTCCAATTGTATCATTTGGCAAAACTATTTTCCTAAAATTTTCCTCACATTTTGATGACTGGTCACTATCAATGTCAGTGACTAACTTGGTATCATTTTTTAGCTGATTCAAGTTATCAAATTGATATTGATTATCAGGCAATTTTGGTTCCTGGTTTTCATTTGCCAATTTAGCATGTTCCTTGGCCTGATTGGCAAATAGTTCTTTTATATACAGTTTAAGCTTTTCAGCCTTGGGAAATATTTTATTGTTTAGTTCTCGATTTATTTCGGCAATGTCGCCCTTGTTACATTTCGAGTATTCGGGATGAGTTTTTAAAAGCTGTCCGTACAATACGGCAAAGCGACTGTACAAAATAAACGCATGCAAATAGTCATGTTCGGAAAAGTAAACATTTGCCATGCGAACCAATTGCTTGCTGCTACGAATGTAATTTTCGATGCTAAACTTTGGATCAATTTCTATTTTGGTGTTGAATTCAAAAAATTCTCTGAATCGTAGATCAGGATCATTGACCAAATTGGTATAAGTATTTAGCTGTGAATTTAAATTCATTTCTAGAAATTAATTTTGGATACAAAAATAAACTATTAAATTATTTGATAATTTTAATGAATCATATTTGAATAATTTTATACAAAAATTATATTAAATTATGAAAATTTAAATTTAGATTTGTTTACCATGAATCATTTTTAAAATTAAGTATTTTATTAAAAAATCTTAGAGAAAAAAACTTTTTATGTTTTATTAATTTAGAAACATAAAAAGATTTAATAATTCAAATGTTTCAAAAATTTTTAATAATTTATTTTATGATACTCTAAGTGAATGTAATACCTCAAAAATATTAATAAAAATATATATTATTTATTATGTTGTCTTTAATTAAATGCGAAATAGAACATGATTAAAAACTATCAATTAAAAAAATATCTAATCGGTGGACACAAATTATTCTTATCTCGATCATTGGCATCATTGTCACATTCCTGATAAGTCAAGAACAAGTCACAATAGCAAGTGTCACTTTTATTTGCCAATGCAGCCAAATTGGTTACACCTTTAACAAGCTTGAGCATTTTTTCATTCAAGCGTTTAGCATGTCCAGGCATTACTGGCAAATAAATCGATTTTGCTCCATACATTATACCTAAATAATTATAAAATAAAAGAAAAATTAATTAATTAATTGATTAAATAAATTTTAAAATTTAGAATGAAATTTATTAACCTGAAACAGTTAATTTGTATTGGGTTTTAATTGTGTCTATAAATTGTCGCAGTGTGAACGTTTCATTTCCTCTAATGGTCCATTTGTCCCATAAAGTAACACAACATTGGTCAGTTATTTTAGTTTTAGGACACGGTCCTGGTTCCGATAAGAGAAACAGCGAAATGGCCAAATTTAAAAAGCTATTTCGAAATTTTTCCAATTCAAAATTACTTTGAACCACTTTAATAAGTTCAATTGTTGCCAAACCGGCTATAACTGATGTTGTTGTGGCTATGGCAGGCACAATATTGCCAGCTATTTTTTTCACATGTAATTTGTCTGCATTGTCCAGTCCGTACATGCATGCTCTTAAATTGGACGTGGCATGAATAAAGTCAATGTGACCATTTTTATCATTGTCCTTTTCAAATTCAATACAATCAAGTAGTAAATTAGTAGTCGTGTTTGTTGGTTGTGATGTGATAAATTTTTTGAGAATTTCAACACATTTTGAATTGTCCAAGTCCTTGGCATTCGTTTCGTCGGCTTTTTTTTTTGTTTCATCAGTTTCAATGTGTTTTTTGACAGGACGCCACTGTGGTACTGTGTAGCTTTTGAGCACATCCAGAATAGACTCTTTTTGTTCCATAATATCGCTAATGCGGTATACTTGGGCGAATAAACGCGCCAAACTAGTCACAAAACTTAAATGCAATTCATTGTTTTCATCAAACTGAATTGGAGTCGGTTTACGCTTTGGCAACTTCCAAAAAGGACTACCATCGCTCATTAAATGATCACTTGGATATATGTTCAAAATATCTTTGGCTTTGTTGGCAAAATATTTCTCAAATTTGTTTCTTGCCAAACGCAAACAATCCGCATATGTATGGCAAAAGTTTTGGACAAATTTACAATATTTGTGCAAATTTTCCACATGAAAATTTTCGTCTTGACCAAGTCTATCCACTAAAGACATTAATTGGGGATTTTTTTCCACAAATTTATTTGCCATTACTGGCTTCATTTTGAACAATGATTCGAATTTGTCTCTTGACCATTGAATACAATGTTCAATATTGGACGGAAATGATTTTAGTGTACAATAGGGAACATTGCCTTCGGTGTCATTTGGATCTTTTTGAGAGTTGTACGATTCGGTCAAAAATGGCAAAATAACTTGTACATGACCTTTGGCGCCCATAGTGCCAGATTCAATTAGAGCTCTTTGATTGGTTACACATCTTGAGTCCATGTAGCGTCTAGCTTCTAAATTGTCCAAAGCGTTAACGCACACATTTTGCTCTTGGAAAAAGTTGTCACTAAATGTGTTTTCACTTTGTGGACAAACTTTTAATTCCAAAGGTTTTATTTTTATTTGTGGATTTATTTTTAATGCTGCCTCGGATGCTACCACTGATTTAGCTCTTTGGATGTCTTTAGATCTAAATAGGAATTGACGATTTAAATTGGATTTTTCTATTAGATCGTTGTCTGTTATGGTTATTAGACCATTCTTGCCCAAGCCTAGTAGAGCATAGTTTTTAAGCATTTCGCATCCAATAGCTCCACAACCGACCATAAAAATGCGAGTCTGATGCAACTTGGTCAATGTGTCATTGCCACCAAAGCATTTTCTAATTTCATCGTAGCGGTCATTTTGCAAAATATTTTCTCCATCTTTAGTTGTAGATTCATACATTTCAGCACTATCCAATATAAGCCATTGCCTTATTGGAACAAATTTGTTCGTTATTGACTTTAGACATTCTTGGGCTACAATTCCGCCAAATATTGAAGAATAAGGTGAAAAAGTGCTTTTCTGAGACTTAAAGAATATTTTTGCCAAATTTTCAAAATAGTCCAATTTGATCTCACTTGGCTTGTTTTGAATGACCATGTCCAAAAATTCCTCATATTTTTGATTTGGTCTATATAAACGAATAAACAAATGATTCAGCTGAGGATTTTGAAATTTGAATTCATTCAAATCCGAAACTAAAATGTTTGGATTAGTAAGCTGTTGTTCCAATGGTTCGAATTGAATGCGTTGGCTTTGTTTTACCTTGCGGAATATTCCGCCTCTCTCGTACACACCCTCAACTTCCAACTCAACAATGAACCTGTACGAGTTGACAATTTTGGCAACTTTGACCATTTGATTATTCAGTTTATCTAGGCCTTTTATTTCGGTAATTTTTATCAAGTCTCCAGCTTCCACATTGTGATTACGCATGTCCAAACATTCCACTATTAAATGTCCATTTGTGTTAGTTACTTTGCCAATGAAAACATCTTTGTAATCTTCACCGTCCTGATCGACCACTTCAAAATTGTCACCAAAATCAGTAAAGCAATAGCCAAAAAGACCAAATGTATTCGCAAGTAGAAAATTCACTCCATTTTCTCGGCAAATGTGGTTCAATCTAACGAGTCTGTCAAAATTTGTCTCTTCAGTCATAATCAAGCAGTCAAATTGCTTTAGAAAATTGCCATCTTCCAAATCTGAATTTGTTTCCAAGCATTCTATTTTAACATATGGATTAAGTTGTTTTAACTGGTCAAGACAAGCCATGGCTCGGTTGTCTCTTGAATTTACATTCGTTTCATTGATAAAAAATTGACTTGACAAATCGCCTAGACTACATATTTGGTAATCGATGATACTCAAAGAGCCTACACCGGCTAATGTCAAATTTTTTGCTAATTTAAAAAAAAATTGCCAAGCATTTCAAAATTATTGAAATTTTATAAATTTTACCAATTTCAATACCCAACAGACCAACTGAATGCAAGAGAATTTTAGATTTTGTCAACTTTTGCATTGCTTGATTGCCAAGGACATAAATTTGTCGACTTTTTTTTTTTAAATTTAATTAAAAAATAAGATAAATTTTTATTAAACATAATAATTATAATAATTACCTATACAAGTCATGGTCAATATCGATCATTTTTTTTTATTTAAAAAATGAAAAAATATAAAAAAATGAAAAAAAAAATTTATTTTTGATAAAAATTTGATTCAAGCAAATAAAACAAGTATAGTACCAAATTTCAAATTAAATTGCTCTTCTAATTGTCTTTTTCTAATATTTAAAAATTAAAATCAGGTTTAAAATTTTTTCCTTTTTTTTTCATAATATTATTAGGAGATAAAATTATATAATTTACAATGAAAACAATAAATAAAAATTAAAATTTTTACAAAAAATCAAAATTAAGAATCAATTCTTATTTTCATGAATTCAATCTGCTCAATTTTTTCAATTTAATTTTTATCATTAGTTTCGTTTTTGCATCTTATTTGAAATTTATTTATTGACAATTGATAATTAATTTTTTCAATTTTTAATTTGTTCAGCAACAAAAAAATTTTTTTAAAAATGCATAAATTTTATTTAATAGAAATTAAAGTAGAGAAAATAAATTTAATTTTTGAAATTAAGTTTTTTTTCATTCAATGCTTATCTAATATTGATTTAGATAAAAAAAATACACAGGCAGCAAAAGAAATTAAACCAAGAACCATTAGTGCTATATTAATACCGATATAATTGGATTCATAAGAGCAATCAGAGCAAGTATCATATAAGCTCAAAATTAAGCTATTGATTATTATTAAGGAAATAAATACGAATAGACCAATAATGTTTATTATAATGTTTGACACATACCAAATATGTCTTCGCTTGATATAAAAAGCAAACATTGTTATGGTAATTAAAAGTCCAATTGTTCCCGACCATATACCAGCAGATATTTTGTTAAGTGGGGTATTGGACACAAGAAGAACAATTTGTAGTGATATTTGAGACAATGATGATACTAAATGAATAATAATCATCCAAATATAAAATGAACGCAAGCAATGTTCTGACTTATTATTTGGTAATTTGGCTATTGATTTATTTTGAGCCAATTTAGATATATTACATAAATCATTGGTTATATTTTCATTTGATTGAAAACTTGGACTATCTCGGATACTGCTATTAGAATCTATTGAGCTTAATTGATGACTTTTTTGTATATTTAACAAATTGTTTATGTAAGGATTATTGTATAATGATTTGTTTACTTTTTTACTTTGATATTGAATACATCGGCCATTTTTAAATGTTTTAACAATCTTAATTTTAGATTTCTGTAGAGGAATCATTTTTGGAAAAAAAATAAAGGTAAATTTTGCCTTTTTTATTTAAAAAGTTATTTTAATTAAAAACCAAAATAGATTTATTTAATTAGGGAATTTAATTTCATGTTGAAGAAAATGCACCATTATTACCAAGTCAAACTTTAATGCATTAAATAACGTGATATGATTTTTCTTAATAACAATGAGTAAATCCAAATTTTAATTAACTAAAGCTCTTTTATTTTAAATTCGAATTTGCTGAAAATAGAGCCAAAAAAAAAAAGCTTTTCCAAAAGGAATTATCCTGGAATATTTCTCAATTAATTATTTTATTTGAAAAAAACTCAAACCAGAACGAGAATTTTTCGAGTAAAAATAAAAATGCCTAGACAAAAAATATTTAAATTAAATTAATTTAATAGTTCAAATTAAAATGGTTTAGATGTCCTAAAATGGCCCTTCGAGAAAAAAATATCTAAAATTCCAATGAACTTATATGTTAATTCATCTTAACTTTTTTTCATATTAAATGATTATAAAAATAAAAAAAGATTTATCCAAAAACAGATTAAATATTAAATTAATTAATAAATTGATTTGATCAAAAATGTATATGATTAACTTTTTGATGTATTTTGGTATTTTTCTAACTCGAATCACTTTTGCTCTGTCAAGCTACCAATTTAGTGGCCGGGCTATTGAAATAGTCGATATAAGCAAGAAAATTGATCCTGTTGCATCATATGAAATTAAAAGATCCATGAAAAAAGTTAAAATAGGCGACAAATTTTCTCTTTATCTTTCCACAACCAAACCAAATCAGAATCTGATAAAACCAAAAATGAATTCTTACTCAAATGCGAAAAGAAAAAGGCCAAATCAATCAAAAAACAAATCATACACATCGTCAAGACCAGTTCAAGCTATTCAACATAGACCAAATTCATATTATATGAAAAATCAAAAATCCCAAAAATGCAATGACTTAATGAATTTTCATCCAGATCCATATGATTGTAAAAAGTATTTTGTTTGTGCAAGTGGCAGATTAGTAACCATGTCATGTCCAAAGTATTTAGTTTTTGATCCAATACTTAAATCGTGTAATTACTCGAAAAATGTAAATGGTCAATGCAGGACAAACAGAATTTTTTACTAATTATTTAATTTTAATAAATATTTAAAATATAATTTTCATTTAATTAAAAATACTAATATGATAAAAATGATAGAATAAATGTTCATTTTGTTAATTTTTAAATGCTTCTTATTTGAGAAAAAATGAAAAAGAAAAAAAAAACTAAAGCAAAATTATTTCGTAATATTTCAATGTAAAATAAATTATAATATTAATATAAAAAACGAAAATATAATAAAAGTCTAGTCGTTAAAATTTTGTTATCAATTTTATAAAAATAACAAAAAATAAAGTTATCTGCAAAGACTTTTAGATGAGACCGGAACGCTTAAGCAGAATTGCGTTAAGATCCGTACATTTAAGCGAATACTTGAGCCGACCAATTCAATTTTACTCGTCGTCGTCAAGTGTCAAACCGTCAGGTTTATCTATTAATATAGATGATGAGTCCGAATTTAGAAATCGGACAAATAAAGTAACTCAAATTCAAAATGCTAAAAGTTCCAAAGGAATCCTGATAGATAAGTATCATGATTTGATCGATTCGAAACAATTTAGATATGACCGTAAACAATTTGATACATTATTTGTGCTAAGCTCGTTCTATAGGCAAATTTTAGACTACCATGTTCCACAAAAATCGGTTTGGTCAAGCAGAAAATTTGGCAAAATATTCAACTACTTATTCGATTCAAAGGCTGAAAATAATATGCCAAAAATAAAAAGCATCTATTTATACGGTGGTGTAGGTAAAATTATATTAATTAATTTAATAATTTTTAATATAATTAATAAAAACGAAAAAAAAAATAAGCTATCCAATATCATAAAAAATCTATATACCAATCCAATCTTTTACAGATAAGATAGTAATTTTTTTCTCTTCTTACAAGTCTAAATCAATTTTACACACCGACTAACATATTAAAAATAATATATTAAATTAAATTAATTCAAATAATTTCAATTTTTATTTATTTTTTATGTAGCAATAAAAAATAAAAATAGATAAATATATTCATTATAAATCGATTGGATCTTAAAGTTAATTATTGTTGTTTAATGAAAAAAATGCTATTATTTATTTAATAATAAAAATTAATATTTAGCAATTTCTAAAGAAAGAAATAAATTAAATTAATTATTATGAAAATATGTATCCTAGGATGTGGTAAAACAATGATGATGGACCTAATTTACAATTCAATACCGGAAACAAAATTAAAACAAAGAATTCACTTCAACAAGTTTATGCTCAATGTCCATCAGAGTATTCACGATATTAAACAAATAGATAAATATAAAAATCAAGATCCAATTCAAGTATTATGTGATGATTTAATTGAGAAAGTTCATCTATTGTTTTTTGATGAATTCCAAGTGACAGACATTGCCGATGCCATGCTAATGTCCCGTTTATTCACAGGATTAATGCAACGCGGTATGGTTGTATTTTTTACTTCGAATCGAGTGCCCACTGATTTGTACAAAAATGGACTTCAAAGAGACCTTTTTTTGCCTTTTATTGATTACATACATAAAGTTTGCCAAATAATACACATAGATTCGGCAATTGATTACAGAAAAGTATCATCCAAGTCCGAGAATCAAGTTTATTTTAATTCGGACTTTGAATCAGAGCTTTTGGACGAGTACATTGGAAGTATATTGCCTGAAGGGGGTGTCTTGGAGCCGAGAAAAATCGAAATTCTGGGCCGAGAAGTTTACTTGGAACAAACTTGCAAAAAATTGCTAGTTACCAATTATTCATTTATTTGCGAAGAAGCTAGAGGTTCGGTGGACTATTTGGAATTTTGTAAATTATTTGATATTATTGTTATGAAAGAGATACCATTTATTGATATGAAAAACGGTGATAGCTTGAGACGATTTATTACGTTTATTGACGCAATTTATGACAATAATATTCTATTTATTTGCTCTGGCAAATCTTCGTCTCCTCAATATTTGTTCGATTTGGCACAAAGACAACACATTGGCGAGCACAGTTCAAGACTAGAAGATGAGTATTTTTCGATTGATCGAACCATATCGCGCTTGGTCGATATGCAAAGCGAATCTTATTTAAAAAAAACAAAATATTTTTTATTAAATAAATAAAATTCTATTCTATTATTTTTTATTATTTAAATAGGTGCACTTTTAAATAGGTGTTTTTGAATTGTTGATAAATTATGAAAAAACAAATTAAATATTTTAAGTCTTTTTAAAAGATAATATGTCAAAATTTATGTCGAATATTAAAATCCTAACCCGACTTTTGACCACAAATGTAAATTTTTATACAACTTGACCAAAATTTCCCAAAAGCCATTTCCACAACACAATCTATTGCAACAAACTTGTTCTAAAATAGACATGGTTGCTTTTGGAAAATTTTGGACAACTTATGTTTATTAATATCATTAGCTTATTATTTTTATTCATTTAGCAAAATTCTATGGGACAAATTGAAAAAAAAATAGTTGATAAATTAGAGACTAGTTTTTTGGTATGTAAAAAAATTAATTTTTACTAATGATTAAATATTAATAAAGAAAAAAAATAAAAAAAGTTTTTTATTTGTTGTTGTTAAGGATTCTGTATATAGAAAAGTTATAAATACAAGTTGGAAACATCGACGAGGCGTCGAAACTCATTTCGAGGTCATTTTAGTAAGTGATAAATTTGAAAATAAATCAATTTTAGAGGTAAGCATTCATATAATAATATTCAAGATCAGAATTAGTTTTATTAAACATTTTTTAATTTATTTTTCAATTTAATTCAAGAGAAATAAAATGCTTAATGAACTTTTGAAAGAAGAAATAAAACAAATCCATTCGATTTCTTTTAAAGTAATTATATAATAAGATTCTAATTAACTATTTTAAAATATGCCTTAAGCTTTTGCCTTTTTCAAAATGGGAATCGAACAATAAAGAACAATTGGAACTTAGAAATCCGCCATGTGTCAACCGTAAATTAAATGGATAAAAAAAATTTAGTTTTATTTAAGTTTTAGATTTATTAATTGTAATTTAAAAAAAAAAACTAAAATTATTTTAAAATAAAAAAGTTAATTTTTTGTTGGATTTAATTTAATTAGAATTTGATTTTATTTTAATCAGCCTAAAATTTTTATAAAATAAATGTAAACAAAATTTAATTATTATTAACTCAAGTTTTTAAAGTGTTTAAATAAAATAATTATTCGGAAAAATTGCCAATGCAAATGATTTGCTAAATAAATAAATAAGTTTTAAATATATATTAATTAAAATTAAACAAAAGATGAAAACAGTTAATTGTTCTTTTCTTTAATCAATTTAATAATGTTTGATATTTATTAAATTTACGTCAATTGGGCTCTAAAACCGAATCCGGAGCCAAAAATAAAAAGTGTCTAATTAATTTTTTCTCATACTTAAACAGAATTTAAAAGTATTAGTTTATGCCTTGATTTTAAGAAGAATCGAGGTTGATTAATTGATAAAAAATTAAAAAAAAAGGTCCTAAAATACTTTTCTAGGCAATGCCAATTTTATTTTATATCTATTAAGTTTCTATTCAATAAAAGTTAATATTGGGTATATTTTTGTTTATTTTTGTTGATTTAAGTCAACACAAATAAGCAGCAAGCAACAGATGTATAGGTTACATAAAACCCTATAACAACTTGTCATTACTGGGAATTTAATTAAATTTGCATATAAAATAACTTTATTTTTTTAAATAAAATTTTCTATTTTTAAATTTAAATTTACAAAAAATTGAAAAATAAAAGTATTTCTCTGTCAGTTCAAGTGAAACCAAGTTGTATAAACAAATTGGTTTATATAAGCTTTTATTGTTTTTATTAAATTAAAAAAAATCAATCATCAATAATTGTTAAATCATAATAAAATAATAATAATAAAAATAAAACATTTTAATCTTGGCGATGAAAAAGTTTCTTTTTTTCTTTCACGACTTAAAGGTAAAATATACACACTAAAATAAACAACTTTGGTAACTAAAGAGACTAATAAGTTGAGTTTTCTTTCGCTATTAGTTTCGTTCATTTCTTGTTAATTTTCTTCACTTTGATTGAATGTGTTTATTAAATAATAGGTGATGTCCCAAAAATCCGTTTCCAAGATGTTTCTATTATTTTTATTTTTATGTGTTTTCATTTAATTTCTCATTTAGTTTTTCATTTGTTCATACCATTTCAGCAAAGCAAATTAAGAAGCATTTAAGCTCTTGTAAATTTGTGCGAAAGTTCTCAATTAAGTTTGGAAAATCATCATAATCATCATTGGTAAATAAACACAATACCACTTCTATGGATACCTATTTGCCACCAAAATACAGCATGAACGCATTTTTTGTGCGACATGTTGCCCATCCGAGACGCATGAAGTACATATCTGGCCTTAACAATTCCAAAATATGCGCTGTCAACGACATTGGATACGTGAACAATTTGAGCTCAAGTGATTCGGTCAATTTTCCGCCAAATAACTACAATGACCAGGTGATCAAGAACCATGGACCCAAGCGCAAAGAAAAGGCCATTCCGCCAAATGGTCCTTGGCGAACATTTGGTCTAAGTTAGAATTTTGATTTGGTTTTTTGTTTTGTTTTTTTTAAACTTTATTTAATTAAAAAAGTTGACAATACAGACAAGTGGCGATCAGAGCTTAACTCATTGGCTTCTTCAGTTGGTTTGCTCACTCAAAACGATCTGGAAGAACAAAAAAAGAAAAAAGATCGCGAACAAATGATCAAAAACATCCAAAAACAAAATCCGACCAGTTCTCAATCAAGGAAACCAACTTCCCACCAACAGCAACAGCAGCAACACTCGTCTGGTCGTTTGAATGAACCATTGCTAACTGGCCGCCGTACCAAAGGAAGTCGTGCTTCCAGAGGCCTACCATTGACCGGTAACAATTATATAGTTGACCAAGCTGATCGAGAAGCATGGGTAAATTGACCACACTTACCAAACAGCTTTGTTTCTTTTAAACTGATAATCTTTTTCTTTAAACCAAAGATGCTGCAAGTGCTTTGCCAAATATTGCAAACTGAAAGTTTAGTTGATGTTCAATCGTGGCTAGTGTCAACTGGTGATGCTGAAAAAGAACGTGTCAAACAATTGATTAATCATGCCATGAAAGGATTAGAAGAGTCAGGAAGAATAAACACAATCGCAGAAGAACCATCTGGTGAAAATGCCATCAAGGATATTGAGGGCACATTGCAACGAATCAGTTTTTCACGCCAAGAACGACTAAACACGACCAAGAAAGCCTCTCTGCCTTTGTTAATGAAGTCCGAAGATGAAACAGTGCGCCAAAAGCTAGACGCCATTCCGGAAGTACTTAAAATTGACCAAGGTGACCAAGAGCCGTCATCTCAAGTGTTTAATATTAATTTTAATAAGCCTAATAAGCAATCGGCTCTTGAGAACGCAGTCATTAAGCTGGAAACACCGCGATCTAGTGATGTCAAAGTGGAAAAAGTTAAAGTATCCATGGTGGTAAAAGACGAAAATTCGAACAGCCTACAAGAACTAAGTGGCAATTGGGAACAAAATTAGATTCATAATCTATTCAATTAACTTCAATTTATTTTGTATTATTTAAATAATAGTGGAAAAAAAAGGAAAAAGGGATTTTTTTAAATAAATCTTTATCATTTTTTTTATTAAAGTTTAAATTTAAAAAGTTTTACTTTTTCCAAAACCTGAAAATAAAATTAAAAACCATATAAATTTTTACCTAAAGTATTTATTTTGGGTTTTTCTAGTTTAGTTAACTGATCAAATAATAAATACTAAAGTATTTTAAAATTTTACAATAAACTATTTGTTATATCAAAAGTAATTAGTTTTTTATTTTTTTATATTTGTTTATAAATAGCTATTATATTTAGTTTTTGTTTTCTTTAATTTACATTTAACATTTAAATTCAAAGACTCAATTATTTTATATTAGATTTTCTAAATATTTTATATCCAAATTTTTAGCAAAAAGTGTCGCAATATTTTTCATTAATAATTTAAATTTTATAAATAATAATACAAAATTAATTTATTTATAATTGACTAATAATTTATTATTTTTTTAATAAAATGTTTTATTTTAAAAGTTTTACTTTGTTTTAATAGTATTATAAACATTAATTCTATGTAACTAGTGGTGGATGAATTTTTACCTAAATAATAAAACTAATTTATTATTAATAAATGACCACTGTTATAAAATAATATTAAAGTAAAAACTTCTATTGTACATAATGTTAAATACCAGACATTTAATGAGACATTTAAGTTGACAGTAGTTGGTGTTGTGGTTATTTGGAAAGAAAGCTACAACTTTAAATCTATTTTTACAGTAGATTATTTTGAATCTAAAAAGATAATTAAACTAAAAAGATACAAGTTCTGCATTGTTTTTAAAAAAATAAACTTTTACTTGAATAAGAAAAAAATTTTTTGAATTTTTCCAAATTCACTATTTTATTTTATATTAGTCTTGTAATTACATAATAAAGGAAAAAAAACGTGTAATTAATCTAGTCAAATATGTCATCAGCTCAGAAAAAATTATCAAATCTAATCAATGGTGTTATTATTGGCAAAAAGTATGATCTTTTCGCCACACTACAAGAGGAATTAAACAAAAATTTTGCCAATTTTTTGGACATTCTAAAGGACCAAGTTAGTTGAATTAGTTTAATTATTTAGGAAATTAATTTCAATTAAATTAATAGCCTAGTAGTGTGACCGAACGAGAAAAAGTTAAAAGATCCAATGAACAGCCCATTAAAATAGCCTATTTGAATTGTGAGAAAAAATTGCAGCCATCGTTGATAGAAGAGGCGATTGCACTTAGCGATTTATTTAACTTGAGCGAGCTGTCATCGGTCGAGTTGTTAATTGAGGCCGAAGAGCAAATGCAATTCTTTCACGGATTCAATCGCGGCCTCACTGCTGTCCTCTTGTACTACGATAGCAAAAAAATACAAATGAACAACTTAAAGACTCTAATGCTGGCACGTAGTGGTCGACTTTGGATACTTGACGAAAATATGCCCTTAGAGATAACTAAATTTATTGACTTGTATGTTCAGCGACTTGTACAAAATGGTCTCATTGAAAAAATACTTGGCCGCATAGGTGTCCACGATTGGGTCAAAGCCGAGGAAAATTTGCTCCGTGTGAATGGACTTGGCAATCTAAAGCATCGAAAACAAGTCAAAAACTTGTTCGACGAAATTAAAGTACTAATGGGTGAATGTGTGTTTGCCTGTGCTTGCCAAGCTCCATTTGAACAAAAGTGCACCATTTCGGTGATCAATTTTCTCAAAAATAGCTCACTAATGGTTCAAACAAATCAATTGGACTCCAAAGTTGAACTGGACACTAGTCACTTTTTTCTCCTCATGGCACTACTTTATTGCTTTGACACATCCTATTTGGAAAGCAACAAAGAACCCTGTATGAAACATTTTAGTTTATTTTTACCAAGAAAAAAAATTAATTAGATAATTTTTTTTAAAGCTGAATTGGACACAATGGTCAAATCTTATCTTCAAAATGATTATGTGCACAACATTTACAACGAATTGAACAAATCGGACAATGCCGAATGGTCAAATTTGGGCATCAAGTCCACGCTACAATTTGCATTTCAAATATATATCTCGAATCTAAATTATTTTGTGATTGAAAATGGTATGTGTAATAAATTTTGTTATATAATTATTATAAATTTTATTAAGAATATAGAAAAAAAAAAGTTTAAATTTTTATTAAATAAATAAACACTTTTCGCTCTATTTGTCTTTTGACATGTTTATTTGTGTAAAGATTTACCTATTTCTAATCGGTTTCTAACCAAAATTTGGACAAAAATAAATAAATAAATTAGATTTAATCTAGAGCCCATGTGTCTATCGATTCGGACTTTGGAAAATTAAATTTTTAGAATTTTATTTGACAATTGATTATTTTTTTTTAATTGTAGAAAATCAAAGTTACACACAGCTTTTGGCAAACATAAGTGGTTTGGAAGAGGACGAGACTTTGATAGACAAATCAATAGAACAACATGTATTCTCATTTATCAAAAACACAATTATCCAACACGAAAGATTTCATTCGGAGGTATGTTTAATTTAGGCTTTACTCCAAGTTTACCCTCTTTCGATTATCTTTTTTCATTTTTTTTGGTATTGCATGTCTTAAAACCAACTTAAAGACCTAGTTATAAAAAAAAATAAGATAAAATTAAAAATATAATATATATATTTATTTACGTGACGTATTTATGTCGACGTAATCCAGGTGCAGGTAAATTTAGTTTGGCAAAAGTTTTAATAAATTATGATTCTCTAAGCTATTAAATAACATCTTGATTTGTAAAAAACGAAAAAAAAAATAAAATTAAAACTAATAAAAAAGAGCAAAACTAAAAGTGAGATAATGCGAATATGGATAGCAAAGTGGCAAAGAGTCAAAATAATGAATTTTTGGTTAAAATAGGTCTCGAGATTATCAGTCTTGTTATTTGGCTAACTGGTGGTGTGTTGATTATTCTTGGTGTCATTTTGTTTCAATTGTTTATGGTAGACTATTTTTTTATAAAAAATTTTATCTATTTATTATCTATTATGAACATTTTGATCGGAAGTGTGCTATTTGTTTGCGGAATAATGTCATTGTACTATGCGCTCAAGAAGCATTTCCTAATCGGTGGTATTGTTTTCTATATACTAATACTCATTGCTCTTTCAATACTTGTTCTTACTGTGATTGGAATTGTTTTGTACCATAATGGCACCATACAAAAATACTCAAATAAAAATCTGGTTCAAAATTTTGCCAATTCAAGCCACTTTGTAGACAAACTACAAACAAATTTTATGTGCTGTGGCCTAAACAGTTACACAGAATGGTCACAAAATCCAAATGTAAACACAATTGGTCAAATAGCCGAGTTTTATTTGAGTCAAGATCGCTTGGCCTACAGTCTTCCAGATTCGTGTTGCATCAAAAAAGAAATCAATTGTGCCAAGTACTTTCCATCGGTGAAAATAATTCACAAACAACCATGTCAACCAGTTCTCGACAAGCTATTGCACAATTTACTTAAACAAATGATGTTTATAAGCTTTATTAGTTTAATAATTATATTATGTTCAATTTTTTTTATTTCCTATGCGAGTCTATTCTCACAAAGTAGCTACCATGTTTTGGAAAGAAAGAAGAAAAAAAGCTCTAATGACAACAACAGCAATAGCAGCAGCAACAATAACAACGAGTCGATTAAAAACGACGAGTACACCTCGTCAGAAAGTGCTCTATTAGATGATGATTATTAAAAAATTTACTTTATATTTTCTTTAACAAATAAACTTTTGCCAATTAAATTAAAAAAATAAAAACAAATTTTATTTTATATAATAAGTTTTAAATAATATTATTGTCTTTTTATTTAAAAATTTTAATTTAAAAGAAATACATCTTGGAAAGAGTTCATGGCATGGTCACAGATTTCATATACAGAATGCCCGAGAAGATAAAAGACATGCGCAATCGCAACGAAGACTTGCAGCGTTTGGTCGAAGACTCGTACTCGAGTCAGAGCCAAAGCTTCTATTACAATGCCTATAGTACACAGCCAATTAATTGCCAACCGGCAGTGGCTAATGACAACCACGATTTTGAAGACTTTTTGAACATGATTGGTTTTTTGTACGGCAATGACCCGCTCAAGTTAGAGCTTTGCTTGAACTACTGGATAGCGGACAGTGAAATGAATGCCAACATGTCAAACAATTACCATAAACCAACTCCAAAGCAAATATCTTTGTACAAATTTGTGCGATATTTTCTCTCAGGAGATACTCTAATCGGCAGCATTTACATTGCTTATGTAAATATGCTAGCTGGACTATGCACTGGCGAAGATAGTGCACAGCATTGTTTCTATCTATTGCAGAATAATTGTCACTTTTATGATTCACATGGTCCAAAGATATCATGGAATCACATAACAACTGCTTTCGAAAAGTATCATGAATCATTCCGGTCCGACAAGACAAATCTAATGCTCAACTTGGTACAACAACGAGCATCGTCAAACAAAGGCATTACTCAACAAGAACTAAAGGGTTTGATTAGCGTAACCAAATTGGTCAGACAGATAGCATTGTACAGCGAAAAAGCTCGCATAGCCTTGTGTGAATATCAGCGCCACACGGACACATTTAACACATCGAGTAGCCTCACTTGTCTAAACGAAAACACGTTGCCAATGTGTTTGTTTGGCTTGTTGACATGCTCCATACCAAATAGTCTCAAAGGCGAGATACTGAATTTACTAGCCACTTTTTCTCTAAGTCCTCAAATAGCCATTAATTTTTGGCAATCGCTCGAAAACTCCCAACTAATTCCCACAATTCAACAAGGCTATCCATCGCAGTCACAGCCAAACACTCAAAGTCAACAACATTACTTTTACAAGAACGACATTAAAACAGAACTGGAGGAAGTCGAAGCAAGAGAAGAGACATATCCATTTCTAAAAGGTTTTTTACTTTTATACAATTTATCTATTTTAATCTTTTAATATAATTTTAATATCTTTTAACAAAAAAAGTCGTCAAATCTTCTCTAAGAATTGTTAAGTTAATAACTATTAAAAATAGAATCAAAATTTTTTTTTAGAATATTTAATTTATTCTCTAAAAAAAAAACTAAATAAACTAAATTAAGAAAGGGATATTTTTTGATGAATAGTTAAATTTTATTTCCAATTATTTAATTCTTTATCAATAAAAAAAAAATTAAAGTAATAAAAGTGAATTAAAATCATATTATTAATGAAAAATAATGTAGATAATATCAATTTAATAATTTAATTAAGGCTATTTATTAATTTTTAGTCTTATTAAATTTTTATTCAATGTTTTTTTTAAATAAGATAAATTTTTAATAATATATCAATTAATAAACAATAATAAAATTTTAAAAAGAGGTTACATTTAAACTAATAGATTTAATACAACTTTTAGTTCTAGTATTAGATGTCGTAAAGCGGCACTTTTAGATTATCAAAGTGTGAAGAATACATCACTTTCATTTGGCAGCGTAGAGCCGTATCAGAGATCACTTTTAAGTACTTATTTATGATATTTTTAGACTACTAATTAGATTGTCTCAGTGTGGTTTGAATTAACCTATTCATTCTTTTCTGCATACCAACATATTGACCAACTGACCAAATATTATTTTTTAACTAGAACATTTCAATAAGAGATTTATATTTTCGGAACAAAATATAAAATTCTAAAATTTATCAACTTTATCAAAAGATAAAATATGAAAAGATAATTGATAGATAGTTTTTTATAGATAAAAAAAGTGACTATTTTTTAATTGACAATTTATTTAAAAGTATAAAAATAATAATAATAATAAAAAAAAAAAGGTTTTTTGAGCTTGATTAAAAATTTGTGCACAAATACAAATATACCGGACAATTTGGGCCTAGGCCTGCGCGCCAAAAACGCACTGCTCGGCTTTCAGCCATATTTGCACTTTTTGGTCAATCAAGTCTACTTGAAGGTGTTGTACAGAGCGTACAAGAACGTGGAGGAAAAATGGCAACTAACAAACGACATATTGGAGATATTCTACCAAATAATAAGCAAATACGAGTGCCAAACGGAAGACTTTCGAGCCAGCAACGAAACACCAACGAGTTCGACATGCGATCCATTTCAAATAAACTCGTTCAAATCGCCGGTGTGCAACTCGCCCGGCTATCGTCTCTTGTACGATTTTATCCACGACGGTCCCATAGTCAAAATGCTCTTTGTCATCCTAAACGAATCGTTGAACTATTTGCTCGAGTTTAACGCCAATGGCAACGAGAGTGGTCCGATCGAAACGGCCTCGCTCAATTGTCTCAAGCTAATTTGGTTGATATTGGAGCGACAAAAAGCGTTTGTCGACAAGATGAAAGCGTGCAATTTGAACGTGGAATCGAGCGGCATCGAAAAACTAATCATTACCATAAGCCTAAGCACCAACCGAGCCGAATACTTCATGTCCATATTTCGATTTATCCAATTTAACTCGTCGCTGCTCAATCATGCCTATCATTCGCTCAGCATTGTCTACTCGTTGTCCAACTATTCGCTAATCAACCAACAAATACTCAATTTGTTCCTCAAGAGCTGTCTCAGCTTGGACGAACAGTTCGAGCTGATGCATTCGTTTGTGGAGTTTTTGGAGTTTGAGGAGGCGACGCACGAAGAGTCAATAGTTGGCGCGGTGCGTCAAGGCCTCGAGTGCGCCGCCGACCCAATTGACGACACCGACTCGGACACCATGGACACCAGTCAATCAAGCAAACAACCTAACGATCAACTACACGCACACATCAAGTCACAAAGCCGCCTAAAAGCGCTCAAATTGCTCATATTCTACCTAAGACTCGCGCCGCCAAACATATCACATCTGCTTCTAGGCTTCGACATACACAAACCATTGAACAATCAGAAATTCTACAATCCAGGCATGAAGATAAGTTACAGAGGCGGTGGCAGTGGCGGTGGGGTCGAGTCGAACATATTGTCCATAGTGCCGCGCAATTGTCTGCACAGTGTTCTAAATATATTGGTTAGTTTTTTGCGCGATCCGACCCTATTGGCAAAGACGCCGCAAACAATCGAGCTATGCTACGAGCTAGTGTTCATATTGTGCTCGGACTTTCGCTACAAAGAGCACATATTGAGCTATTTGAGAAACGAGTATGACTTGGTCAATTTGAATTTGAAACGAATTGGACACGAGTGCGGCGATCAATTGGTCACATTGGACAAACTAGCCAACGAGCAAACAATGCTTAGTCTATTGTCTGTTTATTCGTGGACACTGCAATTGACATGTGTCGAAATACAGCAATTGATTGCCAATCGAATGAAGCAGCAGCTAAGGAAATTGCTGCACATATTGACCGATGATAGCAGCACTGGCAGCCATGTGAATAGGACAAATGTCGGCGATAGTAGCCGTTCGGTGAACCAAACGGACACTTTGCCCATGTTTATGAACAATAGCACAGTGGCCAAGTTTAAAAGTGCTCTAATAGACCAGAACGCGTCACTTGACATCCAAGATACATCGCTTGGCAGTGGCGAGTCGTCCAAATTGTTCTATTTTATAAACTTTTTGAGTCTGAGTCAAACAATGCCGTTTGGTCTCGAGTTGAGCTTTTTCGATCCGACCCTAATCGAAAATGTAATCAACTCGTGTAAGATGAGCCTAATTGAGAACTATTCCATAAATGTTAGCCTGTTTGATTTGAAAAAGCTCAGGATGATATTGTACAATGAGATAAAGTCGGCACCGCCGACCATGGCCGTCTCCAAGACCCAGTTGATAAACGAGCTCAAGTACATACTGCACAATGTGTTCGATCGCAACCAATTTCAGCTCTACTTTTACTACAAGAAAAAGTACTTGGACTCGGTCAAACTGTTGGTAGAGACATTTGTTCAATTGGTGCCAAGCGAAATATACCCATTGACTAAGAGATATTCGAGTGTGTATTTGATGAGCAAAACGCTACTGGTCAAAGTGCTCGGCGATCAAGACGTGCTGGCCGAGCTCACTTTTCAGTGCTCGAGTTTACTGTTCACATTGGTGGTCAACTTGCGCAAGTGTGTCGCACAGCTCAGACGAATGAAGCATCTCAGCGACATGAACATGTCCGTAATAGGACATCAATCGGCCACTCAGACAAACTACATGAACGTTATCAATTTGCCTAATCTGGTCGATTTGTTCAAAAAAATTGTCCAGTACTTACTAGACACAGGTAATTGCTTTGAGAAATACTTTTCTTATTTTATTATTAAAATTTTCTGATAATTTATTAATAATTAATAGTAATAAATATTTATTCAGTAAACACCGCGAGGATTATGTAAAAAATAAAAGCAAAAAAAAGTAAAGTTTTGAAAAATATTAGTAAAAAATAAAAGGATTGATTAGTTTTTTTGTTCAAACAAAAATATTTAATTATTTGATTGATATATCTTTGTTGTCTATTTGTTTGGTATAGTAAAATTTGATACAAAAAAAATAGTAGAACAGATATTAACGCTTAAAACGATCATAACTTTTTTTTCCAAAGGCTTTTACTAGTTCTGTAAATATAATATGGTGCAACATGTAGAGTTGCATCAAAAGCTAAAGTCTGTCAATAATGTGAAAAATCTCTACATTAATATCTTAATCTCTAATTTGTTCTTGCTAATGTCAATGCATGTTGCACACATTGCACGAAAAAAAAATTTAATCAAAATTCAACATGCATGTACAAGTCAATTTTTGTGACTGTGTGCATGCATGATGAATGTGCAATGTGCAATATTCTTTATTTAATTGAGATATGTGCAAAAAGGTGTGCAACTAATTGTGCAATTAAAATTCTCTTGATAAAAATATTAAACTCGTTAATAAAATAAAATTAAATAAAAATAATAATTATCTTTTTTTTTTTTTTTGACATTTTAAATAAAATTTATTTATATTAAGATTTATTTAATTTTTTAATATTGATAAAAAATTTTTATTTTCTTTCAACTAGCACTGACAAATTACAAAGTAAGAACGTACTTGTACGCAGCTATTCTAAACTATTTGATGATTTTTGACGTGTCCGACCAGCCAGGTAAAAACAAGACATGATGAAAAAAATTAATTTAACAACTAGACAATTAAAACTTAAATTTAAGACGAGTCCGAATACAAAAAAGAAATAGAATACTTTGAGAATGTAAGAATCCTATTGAGCAATATGAACAATTTGCTGAAAATTTTGTGCACTGACTCATGCGAGGGACTTAACATTGTTACCATGATGGGCCTGACTCTGCTAAATAAGATAATTGATCTTGATCCGACAAATCCCAAATGGCTCAAATACCTCAATGACAACGGCTACATACACTGTATCATAAACACAATTAAAAACACCGACAATCAGCTACTTGAAGAGAGCTTCAATTCACAAACCAGCAATGACAAAGTTTTTTTCATATTCGAGACCAAGATGGCTTTGTTTGCCACCATTGCCAAAATTCCCTACGGCGCCGAAATACTCATCAAAAACGGACTTATATCTTGCTTGTCTCAGTGCAGTGTGTTTGATCTCAGGTCCAAATTCGACAGAAATATATACGCTAAACGAAGCGCTGCTTATCTCATTCAACTACTTCACCAATTCTATAAATTATTCTTTCCTATTTTGAATCTTTTCATTCTAATACTAAATACAATGGGATCGAATAATGTCGAAATAAAAACTCAGGTAAATTACAAACAATTATCACTATTAAATCTAAAATTAATATCTAAACATTACAAATTTATTTTCTTGTATCTTATTGTTTTTGGTAGGTGTCTAAATTTGTTCTTGTCCATAACGAAGCATTTCTGCATGTACTAACTAGCAAAGTGGGCGACTTGAAAATGTTAGATGAACTTAAACTAGTCACATGTCTTCTTGCCAAGTTGTCACCATTTGGTAATACTTTTGTTCTACAATTTTGGCAAAAAATAGATAAACAAAAAAAAATATTTTTCAGATATGTTAAAATATGAGATTTTGGGCGACAAAACTGGCAGTGAACACGACTCAATATTTTCTCGAGTGCATCGAGAAGTGCTCAATTTGATAAGTGTTTATTTTGTTCCAGAGCAAATAAAGCACTTGAGAAAAGAGATAGAGCACCATTCGACAAATAGCCAAAGTGTTGCCAAACAAGCCAATTTATCATTAGCCCAAATAGCCTCCAATATAGTCACCTATTCGACCAATGTAATGAAGGTTTCTCAGCAAAAAATTCCCCTCTTGATATTCAGTGCCAAGATCGAGTCACAACAATTGCATCCATGTATTATTAACAAATTATGATTTTTTTCATTTAATAATAAAAATTTAATATTTTTTAAATTGATTAATTTGTCCAGACTCGCCAACAATGATGCAGATAAACTCAAAATATCTACAGCTCGGCCTATTGATTGACTTTGTCAAATATAGCATGGAAAATTTGGATCGCAGCATCGAACTAGAAGCAGAACTTAAGCACAAAAATGAGCATGTGACCGATTTGCTTGACATTGAAAAAAAACAAGTTAAAATTAGATAATAAATAAATATTCAAATATAATTAGTTTTGTTTAGTTGGTTGGTGGTGAGAATAAGATGTTCGACCGGATGTCGGACACAGAGAAGCAATTGCATTTAAGGCAGTTGTTAAAGGTTCACCTGAAATCAGTGGCACACGAAATATCCACCTATAGACTGATAATAGAAAAGAGTTTGCTAATTTTGTGGCGACACATTGAGTTCTATTTGACAAATAGAGACCTCAATTTGCCAAGCTACCAATTGTTTAAGACAGATTTTTACAGTGTTGACCAAAGCATAGAAATAGAAAGCAACAAGATATCAAGGTATAGTGCTGACTCGAAGAGCAAAGAAGACTTTGTCAGATTTAAACAAGACTTGGACGCCATTATGGGCGCCAATTTTTTCAAAAAGTGTCTCGATATTGAACAAAAAGTTCAGCATATTAAACAAGATAATTTTATTGGAATTGTATCAAAACGAATACAAAAATTAATGCATCTAATATCTAATTAATTTGAAGCTGAATTTAATCTAATTTTTCTAATTAACTGATACGAATTTTTTTAATTTTTAAGAAATTAATTAATAAATTTTAAAAATACTTTTTTATTAAATTTTGAGAAAAATGTATTATATTTATTTAAACCTAAATTAACTAATATAAAAAGAAGGTGAAACTTAAACATACAAATTGAATAGATCGAAACAAATAAAAAACTCCGTGACGGGGAATTGAACCCCGGTCTCCCGCGTGACAGGCGGGGATACTCACCACTATACTATCACGGATATACAAATCATTTAAATTGTTTAAATATTTAATCAGCGGTATAATCAAA
Source organism: Brachionus rotundiformis (assembly GCA_016802295.1). Lineage (NCBI taxonomy): Eukaryota > Metazoa > Rotifera > Eurotatoria > Ploima > Brachionidae > Brachionus > Brachionus rotundiformis. The sequence continues at coordinate 60,552 of JAESIW010000166.1, forward strand.
TAAATAAACAATGTATTCATTATAATTGTTTTTTCTTTGAAATTAACTGCAAGCACTGGTGGTTCAGTGGTAGAATGCTCGCCTGCCACGCGGGCGGCCCGGGTTCGATTCCCGGCCAGTGCATTTTTTTCCTTTTTTTTTAAAAATTCATTGAAATAAACAAAATTGAACCCTGATGACAAGCTGGGATACTCATCACTATACTATCACTTTACATTTTAATTAACCATTAATTAAAAAATTAAGTAAAAATTTTTATTTCGAAAAATAATAAAATTAATTTCAAGCTTTTAACATTCTTTAGTTGTTATTTTTTTGCATATAAACATTTATCTAGCTTGACTAGTTGTTGACATGTTGTTGCCAAATATGTCCTCGTGAAACCTCTGATCCTCTTTCATTGAATGCAAATAGTCTTTGGCATCTTGTATACTTAGTTTAGACTTTGAATGCTTGACCATTTGTTGTTCGAGCATTTGAGTCACATCGGCAGCCATTTGAACATCGCCGCACACATAAAAATGACCATTCTTGTTCCATATCAAGTCGAACAAACTAGCTCCATTTTTGCCCATTATTTCTTGTACATAAACCTTTTTTTGATTTGGCTCTCTGCTATATGCCGGATGATACTCGGACAACACATTTTCCTTAATCATTTGATCAATTTCTGATCTGTATATTTCATCTACATCCTTTTGTCTACATCCAAAATAAAGTATCATTTTGCCCCAACCAACGCCGTTTACGCCATTAGGATTAGGCAACATTTCCTTCTCGATTTTTCTCTCTTGCCAAAAACTTCTGAAAGGAGCTAGCCCCGTGCCAGCACATACCATAATTATCGGACAAGTCTTATCCTCTGGTAGCCTAAAACTCGGCGCTCTTTAAACAGATAATTTATTTATTATTTCAAATTATTAAAATAAATTTTAATTAAACAAAAAAATTAACTCACTCTCGGACAAACATTGGCACACTCTCGTTAGCATTCATTTCATCAAGCCATTTAGAACATACACCATAGTGGACTGACTTACCAACGGGTGTATACTCAATAACACCTACAGTAATATTAATGTCATCGGTTTGCTTTGGTGATGAGCTAATGCTGTAAAATCTTGGCTGCAATTTGGGCAGCTTGGTAATCAACAGACTTGCATTTGGTCTCAAACTTGGAAACTCATCAAGCACTTCAACTAAATTGGGAAATCCATTTAATTTCCACTGTTCATAAGCAATGTGATCTTGAGACAATTTTTCCAACTTTTCTCTATCGGATTCGGCTGATGCTTGACTACTCAAGTATTTGAGCATGTCTTGGCTAAGTGGTGAAGTGATGTCTAGCAAATTGGTAAATGCATGTCTTAGTGTAAATGGCATATATTGGTCATCAACGACCCATTGTTTTCCAGGTCCGAATATTGACGATTTTTCTTTGAGTACTTCGATTTTAACCATTTGATCTGGTGGTGGTGCATTAGACAATTTATCCAACACGGCATCTACAAGATTTTTTCGATTAGAAGCGCATATTCCCACATGATCGCCTGGTTTGTACTGCAGCTCACTTGAATATCCCGTGGTACTTATTTCCACAAGAAGAGTGACTCGGCCCGAATTAGCAGCTTGTAAATTTCGCTTTGCCAAAAACTTACAGGGAAAAATTTTGCGCTCGTGAAGCTTGTGCAACGATTCGCACAAGTCAAATTTGGCATCATCATGTATGGTCAAGCGGATGGTTTGAGGGCTCCAATCCAAGTCATTATTAGACAATATGTTCAAAATTGAACTATCTGTATCAATACAAAAATGTTCAACAGCTGATTTAAAAGATCCAAAAGACCATTTGCGAAACGATTCTTCCTGACCACATAGCTCATCGCCAAGGCCAAGATCATGAACTCTCTCAGCTCCAATATTATTCAGTATATTGTCTAGAAATTTGCCAAAAGCGCAAAATTTCGGATAAGAAGAGTTGCCAAGTGCAAATACCGAAAATCTTACATTACTCAAACCATGAGAATTTGCTATCTCTGTACTGGTACTGAGCAAACTGCGCTCTTTTTGCATATCGATAAGAATTTTTTTGAACTCCTTGCCATTTTCTGGTGGATCGCCATTGCCAAATGTAGATGTAATCGCCAATAACAAAGTCTCATTTTCCAAATCGACCACATCATAATCTTTCATGCATAGTATCTTTTTTTTTTTAATTAAGACATTTAATTTTTAATAATAAAAATAAAGAAAATTAAATTTTTCAATTATTTAATTTGATTAAATATATTTAGATTTTAATTTTAATATTTAAATAATTATGAAATTAAAAAGATAAACATACTCTGGGATCGAAAGCATGCTTGAAAAGATCCGAAAGTGTTTTGGCAAAGCGTTCCGATTTGCCAGTTTCAGTTGCGTACAAAATGGTGCATTTAATTCTCTTTGCCATTGCTTTTCCCATTAATTTAGCTGAGAATTTGACAGCTCTAGCAATGTCACTGAAATAGACGCGTCTCTTCAAGCGTCTATTATCTGTGTTTGAACTTTTTTGCTTCCAAACATGAGTTTTCCAAGCTGGTTCCTAGACATAAATATACAATGTAAGAAAATTTCACAGTTAGAAAAAAAATTTGGTATTCATATCAGACTTGGTATTCATAGGAAGGCTTTAGTATGTAATTAAGCATTTCGAGATGAAAAACAGGCGTAAGATGGGATGATAGAGGCGGCACGACCCATACCCAATCGCCAGGACATCCTCCTCTCAAAACACTCTCATTCTGGTAGTGCTTCATGAATGACTCAGCTGCCGAATGATGGTCAGTAATGGTAATGTTACTCTTTTGAAATGAATAAAGAATGGCATGATTAAGCTCGATTAAGGCTTTGTCTTTCCACAACGAGGAATTGCTTTTTTTGTCCAAGCCTAATACATCAGCCACTTGACCAAGCTTGTCATATCTATTCACATCGGCAAAATCTCGTCCGACTTCAGTGCCCATGTACCATCCATTGAACGGACATGCCGTGAACTCAATTCCACCAACATCAAGCAACATTGAAGACACGCCCGGAACACAATACCATTTCAAATTTAACTCTTTGAATTTGTCATAAATTGGATGTTCTATATTGACCTCAAGTACCAATTCAGATGGTATATCGAACCATTCGGGATCGAGACCATTTGCTTGAACAACCAATGGCAACACATCAAATTCAGTATACTTTGGCTGCCAGCCTAGTTTTATACAAATTTGAGTAAATTCAAGCTGACCACGGTCGCCAATCATGCTTCCATCTTCCATTTTATACCCAGCATAGCTGATAAATTGAGAATTCCAAATTCTAAAATCATGACCTTGTTCTGTCCTTTGGCGAAAGATTGTTATCGCCGATCTAATACTTCCTTTGTTTGTTGCATATTTTAAATGATTACACAACGCCTCAAAAACCCTTTAGTATTTGATTAAATTATTTAAAATAAAACTCTTTTAATTAATTTTTAATTTTTTTAATTACCCCCTGGCAGTTGTGACATATCGAGCATCGAAGACTTGCAAACGAGACCATTGTATTCGGCCAATGCAGCGCGGTGCATTTCGCCATGCTGTACGAGCTCCAAAGCACAACTCGGTCTCTTTTAGTTCATAGGTACCTTTGTTCTTAATCGATTGGACAACTTCACCAATTCTTTCCTGGTGAGTCTTGGATCCTTCACGTTTAACACTGGCATAAAATTGGTTTATAAAATCAATAGCTTGGCTTATTTTCTCATCAGTAGATCTTTCATAGGAAGGAATTGTTTTGCCTGGTTTTAATAATGATCCCAGGCATCGATCAGCCGAACATTCAACTTTCTTTATTAAATTTATTATTACTGTTTTTTTTTTTTTAATTTAATCATTAATTAATTTAAAATTTTTAAATTTGAAACTTAATTAAATAAATATAATTATCTTATTTTGTAATTAATTTTTTAATTTTTTTAAATAATAAAAATATAACTATTTTTCAAATTAATAAAGCCAATTTATTAAAAAAATGTTCATTCAAAAATCTAATTTTTAGTAATAAAATCAAAAGTTAATTAATCTTAATGATATTTGTATTATTAAATATAATTAGTTTATTCAAAATAAAAAAAAAACTTACTGTCATTGCCTTGTGGTGCAATATATCAATATTGGTACTTTCATCAATCAAATATTTAAGTTTAAGACCTTTCTTTTTTTTGATAATGGTCGAATGGGACATTTCGCCAAATGTATTAACATTTACTGAACCGGAATCAATGGATTTAACTTTTTCCAAAACTTTGTTCTTGGTTGATTTTTTTGGAACCAGTTCTTTCAGCTTGTCCTCTTTGTCTTCGGGGTCTGTTTTCGTTTGAGAACATTTGCGCTCCACTTCTGGTGACACACAAATAACTCGCTTGTCATTAACACAATTGGTAACTATTTCCAAACCATCGTATATTTTGATTCGAATATCATCCCCTTCTTGTGTTATTCGAATTGAATTTAAACTCATTGATGCTAGTGGTTCAGTTTTTTTGACCAAATTAGATTGAGTATTAATTAAATTGTCCAAGAGAGGTTTTTGTAAATCGGAGTCATTTGAAAAAGGCTGACATATGTCATTGGTGTTGTCTGGTAAAGAGTCCTTTTTGAATTGATGTGCACTTTCGGATGCACAATTCATAAATTTTTTGCGGAATTTCATTATTGGTGACATGAATCCATTTTTTAAACCATTGAGTTTGTCAGTGTCTTCATTTTGCATCATGGTCAACTCGACCAAGCTATCTGCTTTGAGAGAACGAATTATCTCCAAACCTTTCTCGTAGCTTGTATTGGTCAGATCATGATCATTAACCTTAAGTATGACATCTCCTTTGCGTATGCGACCACACTGGTCAGCTAGTCCATTTTTCAATATCTCCCAAACACCCAAATAAGGCATTTCATCGCGTTGCCTAAGCAAAAAGCCCAAACCCCCGCCGGATTTTTTCTCCAATTGAACAGTATAGATCTTTTTCGAACTACTATATTTAGACATCTTTGTATAAAGAAAATAAAATAAATTAATTAATATAAAAATGTGCTAATAATTTTATTAAAAAAGCGGAATTTTCCGCGTGTATAATTAAAAATTTAATTATGGATTGAAGAAATGTTAGATAAGCCATAATCATACTAAGCGATCTAGAGAATGTGACATATTTTAATTTAGATAAAATTTTATTCGTTTTAAATTATCATTTTGTATCACAAATAAATGAAAATTGTTTGAACTTCTTAGTAAAAAAAAGCACTCAGATAGTCTCTGAAAAAGTCTCGATTATCATTTAATTCAAGTACTTAAAAGCAATTATCTCAAATAAAAGTTTTACTTGCTAGTTCAGCATTAATTTAAAAATAACTAATTTAATTAATAATTAAAGGTAATTTAGCATTTTCAAGATAATCGGGACACAAAATAAAAAAATAAACAAAAATTAATAATAATTGTTCTTTAGAGTAGTTTTAATATTTTGTTTCCGACATTTATCAATATAAATGTAATTAGACCTTCATAAAAATTCGTAACCAGAGCCTTTCTTACACGTTTCCTTCATCTAATTAATATTGTATCATTTAGAAGCGAGAGAGAAAAAATTCCATAGAAAATAAAATTAAGAATTGATAAAATTTTATTACAGAGAAGAATAAGAATAAAAAATAAAATAAACAAAACTAAAATTAAATATTTGCCAAAGTTAGTTAGATAAATAATTTGGGAATAATTGACTTTATTGAATAAAAAGGGCGCTATACCAATGCATAATACTGGTGAGAGAAGCAATTAAAAAACAAGAAATTAAAATCGATTAAAATTATTAAACAAAAAATCAAAAAAAAGGAATTTATCACGCAAAATAGTCAACTAAATGGAGTAATATGTGCTATGCCGCATGAACCCTTAATTGCCAAGATAAACCAAAGCCATTCGTGTAGCATAAATATTTGTTTTAAAAATAAAATCTATTTCCGATTTTTGCCTTGATAAAACACTCACCGGCTCAAATCGGAAAATATTATATGGATATGAAAAATATATTGATATACTTAAAATTTTATTCCGTAAGGGTTAATGATTTTGGTCTGCCAACAAAATTAATTTAAATAATTAGCAATTAAATTTATTTAATAGTTCATTGTTGCATTTAGGTAGAAAATTTACATCAATAGAGTTAATTTAAAAAAAAAAACATATTAAATTAAATTTTTATTATTTTTCTATTTATTTTATAAACAATGTTTTTAAAATACACAAATATTAACAATTATTTTTATTAAAATTTTTGGAGATTATTAAATTTAATTGAATAATATTTATAGTTAAATTGGTGTCACATGCCAACTAATAATACTTGACATTTAAATACTTGTTCTTCCGCTTTAATTGCTATTCAAGTTGTTTATTAACTATATCCAATAATTCAATCTTGGATTTTCTATTATCAAAATATGCTATGCTTAAATAATTTTTTTTAATTAACTTCTATCTTTTGATATGACTCAATAATTTTCAAAAAATTATATGTCACTGTCCTTTTTTACCAACCGGCTTTGACAGAGTTATGACGGAGTCTTTTCCCAAGGGGCCAGTTAAAAAGTTTACAACAATACCAATTTTTTAATTTAAATAAGTTACCCAAGTTTTCTTAAAATTTATTAAATTAAAAAAAAAAATCATTAATTCAAAAATCGTTTCTAAATAATGAATTAATTAAAAAAAATTCAATTAAAATTAAACAAATAATCCTCAAGTTTCGTAGTTTCTAATTTTTTTTATCATAATTTTTAAATATTTTGAATGAAAAATATGTAAATGATAAAATTGTATCATTCTTTTTAATTTCCTGTTATCAATTAAAATCTTTTTTGGTTTTAATTTGTTTTAATAAAGTTAAAACATATTTCAAAAACTTATCTAAATTTTAAATAAGACCCTTGAGGATCTAATTATTGGTTTAACAGCATGTGATACTTGCCATATGGCAAATACTTAAATCATAGCAAAAATGAGTCATTTAAAATAATTATTTTATTGATTAAATTTATTCCCCAAATCTAGGTGCAATGCTCAAACTTAAAGATTGCCAAGCATCTGGTTCTAGAATTTACTTTTTAAAATTTAAATTTGATATTCTTTCATTTTAAGGCCAAAAAGAGACTCAAAATAATTAATTAAAAAAAAAAAACACACTAATCTTTTTTTTCGAATTTATTTTATTAAATAAGATAAAAAATTAAATAAAAAATTGCCAAACATTTCTTGGTCCAAACTAGAAATACCAAATATCAAATAAAATTTATTATTATTTTTTTTGTAATGCTAAAAATAAGATTCGAACCCAATTTAAGTTCATTTCAAGAGAAAAAAATACCGATACCTTGTTTAATGTATCTATGAATTCTAATATATATATATATATATTAACTTCAATTTACACTGAATAATTTTATATACATAATAATAATAATAATAATAATAATAATAATGTAATTAAAAATAATAACGAAGCTGGAAATGGTTAAATAATTAATTAAATAATTCTAATAGTATAAACCCCTAATCTAATCTTCATCTTGACTAGCTGCCTCTTCGGCTAACATGTAATACTTGTTTGCTATACGACCTTTACCGTACTGGATTGCTTTGTCGGCCGCTTCAGTGTACAAACTGGCTGCCATGGCTGCATTCTTGGCCATTTTGTGTCCACCTTTCAGGTTCATTTCGGCCAATCGGGCCAAAATCACATAGTTCGGATCGCATTCGGCAAATGTGTCCGAATAGCCAGCGTCCTCGCTAGCCACATCATCTTCAATCATTTGTAGCAGCTTTTTGTAGTAAACACTGGCCAAATTCCAGTCAATTTGCTTTGACTTTGGCAAATTAGTGCCAGACTCGTATGCTTTGGCCAGAACAAACAACGAGCTCTTGTCCTCTAGGTCAGCGCTCTTGGTCAAGTACTCGAAGCCAATCTCGCTATTTTGTTCGCTTTCTTGCACTGAATAGCTGCAAAGTATGTCATGTGGCAATTGGAGATAAATTTTGGCCATGTTAAGCAAAGCTTCTTTGACGCCGAGCTCGGCCGCTTGTCTCAAGTGAAAAAAAGCCGACTCTTGGTCATACTGATCGTCATTGCTGTCCGAAAATCGGCCCACTTCATGGTATTTGGCCATCTCGAAATGCACTTGTCCCAATATGGACTCGTCCTGATTGCTTATTGTCTCATTTTCCTGGTCACTTACACTCAAATGCGCCATCAGTCTACTGTGACCGCTTACACAGCTTGGTCTTGGCTTAAATTGCTTTCTGGCATCTATCTTGTTAAAATAGCTGGCTGCCTCGTCATAGGAAAACGCCGAATCCAAACAACTGGACTGGGTTCTCATTCGGCCATTGGACAAGTTAATCATAATTGGATTTGTTTGCGGTCTACTGTTGTTGCTGTTGTTGTTGTTGTTGTTGAAACTGATTGGTTTTGTAGTGTGTGGCGACATGGGCGATGACGAGGAAGACTCGTATCCCTCTGACTCTTGGTCATCGCTGCATGTGGACATGTTGCGCACACGACGCCGCAATATCTCGCAAAAGCTTGTCGGCGAGCCGACCACAAACTCCTCGCCGCCTCGGCAAACAGTGCCACAAAAGCTGATCGAACTGTGACCACTTTTTTTCGAATGCAACTTGTCCATTTCATTTGGAGACAAGTCGAATTCGGTGAGTCCAAGGCTTCGGCAAACACGATTGCACACATGGCTGGAGAAAAAAAGAGCAAAACCCTTGCAGCCAAGATTGCCATCACCATAATCGTCACCTTTGGCCGTGTGTATTTGCGGATCGGTGTACAAATCGCCAACACCTTGCACATCCACAACCATGAGCTCATGATTGGAACACTCGAATGTAAAGTGACTGAAAGCTTGCGGAGTGGAGCGTGTGTCCTCGACAAAGCCAGAATTGGAGTTGTATTTTATGTATTCGCCTTCGATGAAGTGTTCCAAGTGAAATAGTGGCGATCCAGCACGATTGACAAACTCCAATATGCTCATTTGGAACATGTCAATTTTCTTTGGCGGATTGTGTCTATTGAATATCTCGGCCCAGAGCTTGGCGTCCATTTGAAGACGCACGTCGTCAAAATAGCGCTCACGGCCAATACTAGGGTCCATGTAGCACTTGGCAACATAGTTAGCCGCGTGCTCCCAGCTCTCCTTGTGCACAAAATTGGACAGTTTCTTCAATCTAAAGCAGGCACGCATGGCACCATTGGCAAATTTTCTCTCTTCCATTTTAACTGTGCACTCGTCAGTGATCCACATTTTCTTAATGGCATTGTACCTGTGTCTAATTACAGTCTCTGTTGGACACCTGTCCAAATCGAACTCGGTCCATGGGTCTTTGAGCTTTTTGAGCATTTCTGCAGCCATGAGCCACCGATGCCTTGCCAAACTAACACCATTCGCCATTGGCAACGATTTGGATTTGTGCGCAATGGGCTTTTTTTTTTGCCGAAAGTTGTCCATGCCAATCGGATGCGATTGTCTTACATGGGTGACCAAATTGGACGGGTCAACAAATGAACTGGACAAATTTTCGGTCAGTGAAAATATTTCGTCCTCTTCGAACAAATCCATTTTGCATCATTTAATTTTAAGCTATTTATCTAAACAAAGTGAATACCAATTTGGTAAATCAAATGTTGGCTCTTTTTATACAAGAAAATTTTCAAAATTAAAAAATAAAATAATAAGAAATAATATGTCTTTTATTTTTATTATGATTTTAGTCTTGAACCCTTCAAGATAAGCTATTTGATTAAATTTTAAAATTTTCATTCTATAAATGCGTGTATCTATCTATATGTAGCATTTTAATTGCGCACTATATTTCAATACCTAGCTCTCTAGTAATGAATCCTCGTGGTTAATGAATAAGCACCGATCTACACTAGTAGAACATTTACGTCGTAATTAAATCAAATCATACAATTTTACTATTAAAATTATATATATATATATATATAAAGATATATTTTTTTTATTTTTTTAAATGAATTTATACAATTATACAATAAAACGTGATTTTTAGTTTTAGTAAATTTAGATCTAATAGGCGAGCAGTTACGCTCCATCTAGTTTGCCTACACACTTAGATTTCATTTTAGCTTGATGTTTGGATAGATTTTGCACCGTTGCCATGGCAACTGGTATTGATCAGAGCTCGATTTGAGGATGCATGTACTTGGGATGAGAGCGAGCACATGTTTATAGATAGTCAAGAACCTGGATTGACTCATCGAGATACATCATGGATATGTGCCATATTTTTTGCTCTCTTAGATGCTTATCTTTACCATTTATATAGAGATATTTTGTTGGAAAAAAAATAAAATTTTTTTTATTATTTATAAGAATAATTCAGATAAACAAAAAGGTTACACCGACCACCGATCCACCTCTAGTTCTAAATTTAGTATTTATTATAAAAATGCGCTATATGGACTCTTTTGAGCATAATTTTCCAAGCTTTTTTGAGCTTAAAACGTGTTAGTTAAGCTTATGTAGAAATAATTTTCGTTCTTTTTTTTTCATTTTATTTTACTTTATTTACTAGATCGAGATTATCTAAAAGTTTATTAATTTTATCTATTTTTAATAAAAATAAAACTTAAAAATTAATTTACTCTAATGGTAAATATCTACTTTTCTGTTGATTGAGCTAATGTTGAAAAAAGTAAGAGTTTATCTTGGAAAATTCTCTAGGTAAAAAAAATGGTGAACCCTAATTTATTTTTGAACACACCAAAATTAATTTCTTCCTAAGATAATTTATCATAAATTAAATATTGATCTAGTCAAGTTAAAATCGGGTGATTTTTAAAAAAATTTTAAAAACAAAACTAATCTCTGAATATCAATTAATAAAATTCATAATAAACAAATAAAACTAAATCGCCTTTTAATTATTTAAATGTATTAATGCTAATGAGTTAAAATTTTTGATACAAAAATGTGATCGGCGTCAGTTTGTCACCCAAATGAAGTGCTTAATTTGACAAAACTATATTAATAATATATGCAACAATTACTAATATACTAAAAATTTAAATAGAGAAAAAATTTAATTAATAGTTAAGATTTATTTAGAAAATTTTTGATAGCTAAAATTAACTTCTTTTTGCCAAGTCTTTGATTATTTGTTTTCCATTTACTAAATTAAAATGATCAAGATAATTGTTCAATTTATCCAATTCCAAGTTAACATCTGGTGCAAATTTAAACTCAGGAAGTTGGTCATGGATAATCGAACTAACCAGTATAGCTAGAATGGACGTGATACCTGTAATCATACAATTTTGACCATCATGTTCCCAATTGAAATAGTGCATGAAAAATTTATCTTTTTTGTATTCAAGAATTGATAATGAATGCATGTCTTTTTTGAGGAAAATTTTGCTAGGAACTCTAAAGATTAAGTCTACTTCATTCTGATTTAACTTTGGCACAAATTTTGACTCGTCTAGCAAAGCTATAATTGGTGTAACAATCGATCCATGAGATGTAAAAATTGGTTTAAAATGGCAAACTATGTCCAGACAATGTTTTTCCATTCCGACCTCCTCATAGGCCTCTCGAAGTGCAGTATGCAAAACACTCTTGTCCTCCTTGTCCACATTGCCACCGATGAAACAGCATTCTTCTTTGAAAAGGTTGAGATTTTGAGAGCGACGAGTGAGGGTAAAACAAAGTTGGTAACTCGAGTCGAAAGATAATGGAATGAGAACAGACGCTGGCTTCAATTTACCAATGTTTGGATTGATTTCAATTAAATGGTTCAAATGATTGGGACAATCATATTTTATCAAATTTGATCGAATTTTGTTCAAGTTATTTTTTAAAAAATTTAAATTTTTCATTAAATTGGCAAATAATTTTGAACAAAAAATTATAATTTTAATCTTAACTAATGATAATTTTTATTATAAGATTAAAAAATAAATTTTCTTTTAAAAATATTTTATATATTCTAATAAATTTATTTTAAATTAAAAATAAAATTATCTACGTATAAAAAGACTATGTTTTCGGTTTTATAAAAAGTCGTGATTGAAATTTAAATGTCAATTAATTAATGAACAAGCTGTCTGATGAATCTGACACTTTTGAAAGACTGAAATCTACGTAAAATAACGCCTTAATTAAGATAGATAGAGATGAGATAACCTTATCTTTTATTGTTTGGACAAATTCAAATATGAAAACAAGCGCAATTAACTTAATCTCATAAAGTTAATTATTTGTGTTAGTCCAGTACTAGATTATCTAATTTATTTAATTTAGCTATAGGTATAAATTAAGCTAAATCTCTCTTAGAGCCTCAGTTTTAATTTAATAATTACATCAGTTGCGTAAATACTTAAATACTAAACTTTCCTATATAAACCAAATTCCAATTATTCACCAATCTCATCACAAAAAGTTCCAAAAATGAATTCAATCAAGCAAAAATTAGCTGATATGACAAGACATAACAAAGTTATGGTAACGATTGGCAGTCACAAGCTTCAAATTCAAATAAGTCCCAACACCACTGGTCTTGAGCTTATTGCCAGATCTTTGGAACAATGTAAAATATACAATTTTAATTCATATGAGCTTTATGAAAATGTATATGGTATTGAGCGACTGATATCCAAGAAATCACTTATCCATAGTTACACTCAGCAATGGCCAGATAAGAACTGTAGCTTTCGTGTGCGCAAAAACCTGACCAATCGCCGCCTAAATGAATCTATTGAAAAAACCAAAGTACTCAAGTCAAAATTGTATCAAATTTCACGCCAAATGTCTTCAATACCAAGCGTCCAAGAAGAACATATTTATGAAGATGTAAAAGAAACAACAACAAACAAACTCAAAAAATTTAAAATTAACAAATTAAACAAAAATAAACTTAAGAATAATTTCCGTAAATTGTTCAAAGACATTAGGTCCAAGAATATGGACTCTTCAGCTTCCAATTCAAGTACACTAATGTTTATTTTAAATGAAGTCAATTTTGATTCTACAATTTAATTAATTTATTTTATTATTTAATACTTTATATATGTAATTAAGCCTTTGAAAATATTTTTCTATTAAATTATTTTAAAAATAAAAAAATTAGAAATTCATTAATAATAAATTTCTATTATTTAATTTTCACAGTTAATCATTCACCTTTTAACACTTCAGAAACTCAAGAGCTCTTGGTTAATGTCACTAACCAAGTTATGATTACGTGATCAAAATTTATAATTGAAAAAAATCTCACCAAGTGCCTTATTATTCTAAATATCAAATATAATCAAAAATTAAGGTAATATAGACATTTCTGATTATAAACTATTACACACAATTCTTAAAACTTTTTTTTACATAAAACACCCTGGTATATCTGGTAGTTCGGAATCCTTTTTCTTTATCCAGCACTGGAATAAATAATCAAACAAAAAATATATAAAAATTTGAAACCTTAAAATAATTTTTACTTTAAATTGATTAAAAAAGTTTATATATTTTTTTTTAAATATTTTTTTAATATGGAAATTTTCGAGAACATTAACGATTTTATTTATCACCTCAATTTCGTAAAGTCAATACCTTTGTTTTGGTTCAGAGTTATAATTGGCTTTTTAACAGTTCTATCCCTCATTTATCTAAGGTGATATGATAATTTAATTTGATAGATTTGTTTATAATAAAATAAAAATAAATAGTAAAATATGGCTTTCGTACCGTTTCTTTAAAAAACTTGGCCTAAAGACGCCAAAGTACCGTTTTTTCTATGGTAATCAATTGGAACTAATCCAGAACAATGTAATTTAATCAAAAAATTATCTTCTTTAATTTTGATAAAAATGTTTATAAATTAGAATTACTCAGAAATTTTAACTGAATGGACAAAATTATACGGAAAAACATTTGGTTATTACGAAGGCCATTTTCCCATAGTTGTATCCAGTGATTTGGAATTTCTCCAAGAAGTTTTTATAAAGCAATCGACCAATTTTTCAGCCAGAAAAGTTCATTTATATTTAAAAATTAATTAATTAATTAATTAACTAATTTTTTTGAAGAAAATTTTTGTCTCCAGAGACGAAGACGCGCCAGAGCATGCACTTTTTACTGCCAGCAGAAATCGATGGAAAAAAATGCGCAGCATTATGAATCCGACATTTTCTTCGGCAAAGCTAAGAGAACTCGGTCCATTGTTAATTCTATGTGCCGATAGACTCAAACAAGTATTAGATAGTCAAAATGAGAAAGAAATAAATATTACACAGTATTTAATAATAATTAATATTTTTAATAAATAATTTAAACAAAATTTGTAAATTTTAATAATTAATTTATTATTTAGATTCTTTAAACGCTTCACTATGGACAGTATTTGGAATTGTGCATTTGGTGTAGACATAGATTTCCAGAATAATGCAGACAATATCTACTTTAAAAGATGTGAAGCCTTGTTCGAATTTTTGTCCAAGCCAAATATTCTATTATTTATTGGAAGTAAAATTTGGTCAAATATTTTTTTCCAGTTTATTAATTAAATAAAAGACTATTTTCACGAGTTTCTGGACCCGTTCATGGAAGTAATACTCTTTTTGGAAAAGTTTTTGTCACAATTTATAGACTTCACGCGCATAAATCCCATTCTTTGGTTCATGAATCATGTGTTCGAAATAGTAGAAATTCGTCAAAAAGGAAACATTGTCAAGAAGGACTATCTACAGCTCTTGATCAATTGTCAAACATTAACCACAATAGTTTAATATCTAGCTTAATTAAATATCTGTTAAATTAATTTTTTATTCTTTTCTAAAGGAAGTGAAGCAAAATTTGGCCTTGTTCATGATAGCTGGATACGAGACCACTAGTATTGCGTTGACCTATGCTTGCTACTGTTTGGCAAAATACCAAGATGAACAGGCCAAAGTGTACGAAGCGATCATACAACAGTTTGACTCCGAGGAAGAAATAAACTCGGACAATGTTCAAGAAGTTGAGTATTTGGACATGTTTGTCAAAGAGGTTCTCAGATACTATCCGACTGGAACATCGTAAACAATAAATAGATAATTAAAAAAATTTTATTTTATTATTTTTTTTATTTTATTTTGAATAAAGAATAATAAGTCGAAGGTGTACCAATTCGACTACTGTCAAGGGAATTGACATAGCCGAGGGCCTAGTGGTAGCTGTAGATGTGTTAAGTTTGCATCAAGATGCTGATTTGTGGGGGCCAGTCGATCCAAAAGAGTTCTATCCGCCAAGACATGCGGTCAAACGAAATCCACTGGCATTTTGGTCTTTTGGCAATGGACCCAGAAACTGTATTGGCATGAAGTTTGCTTTTCTCGAGTTGAAAATAGCTCTATCCAAAATGCTGTTTAACTTTGAAATTTTGCCACTCAAAAACATGAATGAAGAATTGGAACTTTTTGAAGCATTTGTCAGACGACCAAAATATGACGTAAATGTCACACTTAGAAAGCGAAATTAAAATTAAATAAAATTTAAAAGTTCACTTGTAAAAATTGTTTATCTACGAACAATTTTTGTTTAAAAAATTATATTAAATAAATAAATAAATAAATATACTTTAAAACTAAATATTTGCCAAATAACTTGTTTATTAAAATTTTTTATTATTAAATTAAAATTCTTATCTATAACTATTATTTACTTATTAATTTGCAAGGCATCATGTAACTTAGGGCCTTCTTCAAAGGTAATTAAATTGTGTGTTTATTTTAGAGCAAAAAATTGATTGCCTTGGCAAAAAATTACTTTACTTCAAATTGACTTTAATTAAAAAAAGCCTAGAGGCATTGTTTCTAGGTCACAATCAATCACAAACAAAAAGACAGGTCATTTAAATAATAATTTTATTTGATAGAAATAAAAAAATAATAAATACTATCTTTTATTAGAAGAAAAAAAATTATCTGACAAAATTGTCCTAGTTATCAGTGTCAACTTTCATTCGGCTCATTGAATTCGAGGAGTGTTCAATTTAAAGGGGTGATTGTGGCATTGGTAGTGGTGTTGGTAGCTGTGGTGCTGATTGTGCCATTTGAATAGCTCGACAGCATGTCTATCAACTCTGGATCAACAATTGTTCCATTATTAATGTCCAATTGTTTAAATTTTTCAACTATTTTATGGCCAAGATTTGAATTGGTAGAAGTGGAATTAATTTTGGAAAAGATGAGTCTGGCCGCAGTGGCCAATGAGCTTGTATTCGAACGAGAGGGCAAAAACAATGCTTTATCCGAGGTGACATTTAGCGAAATGTCCACACCAACCACAATGCTGTCACTGGCCGTTGTTTCATTGACCAAACTAGAATTCAGCAAACGCTTCTGATTATTTTCTTCCAATCGCAAACTTTTTGAATCTGACATGGTACTTCTGGTTATTAAAACAGACAAAATAACAGCTATAGACACTACAATTACCAGCACAAGTGCCACAATTGCCAATGCTTTAAGCTTAAATGTATTTCTTAATTTGGTAGTTGGTGATTGTTTGGGGAAATTTTTGTCCTGAAAATAGTTGTTGTATCCGGGACCGATTGGTTGTAATGGATCGTTTGGATATTTGTTGAGAAATTTTTGCGAGCTGTTGGTCGTGTTTGCCGAACTGCCAGCCATTTGCCACAAATTCGACACTGGCCTGTTGTATTGCTCTACATGACGCGATTCGTAGCTCATGGGCTCAAAGCTAATGTTTCTGTATGATCCATCGAAAGACTGATTGGCCGGATATTGGACTCTGGGCGCAAAATTCTGAAAGCTCATGCTTGACTCGATTGGAGCGAAGCGCTTGGGCGCCGCTTCGCCTTTTACCAAACGCGAAGCTGGCACAGGACCAGCGGGTGCGTAGTACCTGTATCGGTAAGATGATGAGTCGGCTTGTTTGATGCAAGTGGATAAAGAGGCGCGCTGTATTTCTGGGGCAGGTGGCAAAATGGGCGCAAAATTTTTTACCATTGGTGGTGCATATGAATATGTTCGGTAAACAGTGTCCTGAAAGTACATGTTTGGCGTGAGAATGAATCTTTGATGATGCTGAATCGGCCCTGGATTGATTGGTCCTGTGGCACTGTCCGCACAAGACAAGTCTGTGGCCGATTCGCTATCCGTAGTGGACGAGTGACGAGATCGCGAGTGTGGATTCATTTTTTTGAAAAAAAAAAATTTTATCTTTTCCAAATTTATCTCTAGATTTTAAATTGAATGAAATGACAATGAATTTCAATCTTTATATTTGGAAAAAGAGAAAAAAATGTGTAGTACAAATTTAGTTAGTTCAATGACCATTGGACATTTAGTTTGAAATGTTTATTTGTTTGTCACAAAACTTATCGTTTATCTTATCTATCATGCTTGAGCGATTTTGGACTATTTCAAGTTGTAATTAAAAAATAAAATGTCAATTTTGTTGAATACTGGGAAATATTTTTTTATCAAATATTTCACTACTAGGTCATAGATAAGTGAGTTTGATGGATTAGAATGAAGCAAATGGATGGGAATGGATATGTTTCTCTTTAAATTGGACAAGAGCGACTTTAAGCGCGCTCAAGCTTATCGTTCATTTAAAAAAAATTGATTTTTAATTTTTTCTCTTTAAAGTTTATCATTTTTTAATTAGAATTTCAGCGTTTTTAATTCAATTTAGCTTGTTTGGACAAACAGTTGACCAAGTTTGACAAAATTGAATTGTTTGTGGAAAAAATGTTATTTTTTTTTTTATTTTTGGTCTAAAAAAATGTCCTTATACTTTCTAAATTTTATTAATTAAAAAATTAGATTTTTATTTATTTATTTTTAATTAATAAAAATTAATTAAAATTATTTAAAATCAAAAATCTACCACTTTAAGAAAAAAAAATTATTTATTCAATTTTCAATAATAATTTGATTTTCTCAGATTCAAATTGATTTAATCTATTTAAGGTGTCCATTCGGAAAATTGGCCCAATATTTTTCAATTCAATTTTAAACATTTAATAAATAACTCAATCACTTAACAAAATCAATATTATTTTATTTTGAATTTATTTTATCTAATTAATCAATCATATGAAGCAAATTAATTAAAATTTTTATACTCTTTGATTAAAATAATTATTAAATATTATAAATTAAGTGTTTTTATTGTGTCAAGGTCTTCATTTATCAAATAAGCCAAATTTTATTAATATTATTTTTAATAATTTAGAACAGAGATTGTATAAATAATTCAATCACTTGACAAAATTAGTTTTAAGATTAATTTCTTCCAGTGTTTTTGTGTGTGCATGTTAGTGTGAGTAAACAATTAAAAAATAATAACAGAATTATTTTAATTATTTTTTTTGGTTTTAATTAATTTTTAAAAATATCACAATTTCAAAGAGCCTAAATAGGAAAAAAATCTAGCTTAATCTCTTAAATATTTGTTATTTATTCTCTTATCACTCCGGATCGAATTACACAATATTTAGCCAAATTCATGCAACAAAAAAGCTTTTATTTGTCTAATACCAAAGCATGCTATTTAAAAAATAAAAAATAAAATAAAAAATTGATTTTTCTATTAAATTAATTCAAAAATAATAAATTAATTGCTTGAATTTAAATTAAATATTAGCTGAGTATTAGGAGAACGCGTGAGAATAAAAACCTTTTTATTTTATAAAATATTTGATGAGCATAGCATGATATACAATTCCTGCTAATAATGCTAATCACTATAGATAGTATCTAAATTTATTTTACTATTGGAGAAAAAAGCAAAACGCTCTGGGATTAGGAAGAACACTCATCTAAAAGATTCTGTGTCTGGGGCTTAATTTAGAGGCATATGCTCAGCAAATGCATCTAAATTATTAATTTTCTAATTTAGCAGCTTTTAAGCTCTTGGTAATTGACTTAGAATCAATTATTTCCAAATCATGAAGTATTCGAATCTAATTGTAGCAGTGGTGGTAGTGGTGCTATTGTGCTGTGGACACGGATCAGCCGGCCTTCTCGATTGGATCAAGCCGTCTGGCAGAGATGACCAGTGCCAGCGAGTGGTACAGAGCGAGAGGTACGCGTGCTCCAAGGCCAACCGAGATTGTCGTGCATGCTGTCACTTTGATTTGAGTCTAATGAACGAACGCTACGGTGAACGTGAATTTTTCTTAAAAGAAGCGCTGGTATTGGAAGCGTCGCGCGAGTGCGTGTGCCTCATTTGCAAGAGCTATTTACAAGACTTTGCCAACAAGGCTTTTTTTTAATTAAGAAAAATTTTAAAATCATTTAATTAATTTAATTATTTATTTATAAATAAAGTTTTTTCTAATTCTTGAGTAGTATAATGCGGAAATTTAATATAAATTTAATTAATTTCCATCAAATCAATGACGAATACTAAACCAATAAAGTAAGCCCGGAGGAACTCGACTCTTGATTATAAATAATTTGAATTAAAAATTATACCACTAAATATTTAAATTTATTAAGTCGATAAACAAATAATCTAGTCATTGTTTGATATTTACTCTACAATATATGATACAACCATTTCCTATGCTAAATCCACTCTGAATCGCTTGGTTACAGCTTGCCACCACTGTCCGATAAGCCTGCTTTTAAATGTCAAACTAAGTTTGGTTAAAAATGACACTTTTAATCAAAATCATGGAATAATTTTCCGGCTTTAACTAACAAGATTATTAATTAGTTGTAACAACAACAACAAAAGGGAAATTTTTTATTTTTTTATCTAATAGTTTATTCAACTTGGTTTTCAAAAATAAAAAAAAAAAAAGTGGAGATAATTATCCATGAGTACTTGAGAAAAATTAGCTAAGCATTTTTGGTAATTATTTTAGTTTAATTTTTATTTTTTTATAAAGAGTCTTATGCTTCACTAGACTCTTTTATTTTAGCTGAAAGCATTTAAAAAAATTCCAAATTAAATATCTTAAAATAATTTTCTCTATTCTTTTTAAGCATCATTTTTTCTATCTAAAGATGTATACACCTTTTAGCGTCAGTGTAATTATTTTCACCATCAGCAGCAAATATTTAATATTGTTTTCTTTTTTTTTTTTTATATTTTATATTTTGTCAAAATATTTAGCTCACATATAAAAATAAAAAAATAGATTATTTTTACTTATTGATTTTTTTTTTTATATTTTTTAAATTGCAGAAAATATAAAAAATAAAAATAGATGGGACAAGATACGTCGACAAGCTTGGACAATAGCAATCTAGATCCAGAATGCATTGGTAGACGCTATTGGTACGTGTTTCTCATGTCCTCGCTGCTCACATTCTTTGGTGGCCTGTTGATAATTTTCATATGGCGCTTTATGACATTTTTATTCTATGGGAAATTTTTTAAAAAAATTCGCAAAAGGGTAATTAGTAAAAAAATAAGAAATTTATTTTTTTTAATTAAAATTTTAAGATTTTAAAATCAGATAATAGTGATGCAATTAATTTGGTAGATAGTGAGCCAGAGATTGGTTGGGTCACGGCGGCCAGAGACTTTTGCGGCGAGCTCATCTCGGCTCAATCGATTTCGGGCCGCATTCTGGTACTTAATCTACATTTTTATTTACTCTTTTTTATCTTATCTATCCTAAACAAAGATGACATTGGTATCTATATTCAGCGTAGGCTCGTTGGTTATTTACTTTTTTGATGCCAGCACATCGTAAGTATTTGTCTTGGCCTATGATCTTATCTATTCGATCTAAACTTGAAAGACCGATTGAGACGTGCCAAAAATGGAAGGAGTCTGTGTCCCAGCAGATCGATCTGGGCTTTAATTTGTTTTTTATGCTTTATTTTTTTATAAGAGTAAATTTAATATAAAAAAAATATTATTTTTTTTCTATTTTTTGTGTGTAAAGTTTGTGGCTGCTCAAGATAAATTGTGGTTCTGGCTTGACATATTTTCCATAGTTGACTACTTTACCATACCACCATCTTTTGTGAGCATTTATTTGGACCGCAACTGGATTGGATTGAGATTTTTGCGCGTCTTGCGCCTAATGAACATACCGGACATCTTGCAATACCTGAACATACTCAAGACCAGCAATTCCATCCGGCTCACTCAGCTTTTTGTCATGTTCCTTTCGATTTGGTTGACTGCTGCCGGATTCGTTCATTTAGTAAACTAGATTAAACTAAATATATAAAAACATTGATTAGCTTTAAGTCAATTAATTTCGTTTGAAAATTAATTAAATTTTATAAACTTAAAGTTAATATGGTAAAATGATAAAGAGAAGTTGAACATTGATTATAATTAGGTTGAAAATTCGGATTTTGAGTACACCAATGTGAGTCGGAATTTTTCCGAGCTTGCCATCGAGCACCAAAATCCACGCATTAACCAAAAGACACTGCAAAAAAACATTCACCTAAGCTACTTTGACAGCATTTATTTTATAGTAGTGACCATGTCTACGGTATTTAAATTTGGGATTTTTTTTAAGTATAAGCCATTAATTAGACTAAAAAAAAAAAATAAAATTTAAATACATTTTTATCTTTAAAATGTACTTTTGATACACTAATGTGATGTTATGTGAGATAAAAATGTCTATTTATTTTTATTTTGGTCTATATAATTCAGAATGGCTTGTTGTAGAAATTTTTTTCTCAATTTTTCACATCGCAGGTAGGCTATGGAGATGTGTACTGTCGTACCACTTTAGGAAAAGTGTCAGTGGTACTATTGCTTTTTTGTGGCATTGTAAGTCACTCGTTTTAAACTTCTCTTTGTATTATTGCTGTTTATCTGTTATTGTTTATTTGTCTAGTCTAAATGTTGTACCAATTTTGTTTAGGTGGAAAATACCAGTGATTATTTGGGCGGTCCAAACCAGCCCCTTAGTCACCTTGATTGTATATATCTGCTTATTGTGTTAGTTTTTTTTTATTTTCTTTAATAAATAATTAAATTTATTATCAATTCTTAAAACTAGTGCAAAATTTTATTGATTAAAATATTATATTTAGACAAAGTATATTTTAAGAATTGATAATTTTCCACTATTGGAAATGGTACCATATTTGTTTTGTGTTAAATATATTTAAATATTTAAGAACTATGTCTACTGTGGGATATGGTGACGTAACTTGTAGGTAATGTGTTCTGATTTATGTGCTTCCTGATTTGTATCATGAGTTTTTTATCTATTTTGTTTAAAACAGAACCGTGCTTGGTAGATTGTTTATGCTATTTTTTATAATTGGTGGACTTGTGAGCTGGTTTTATTTGGCAATTGATAAATTTTTAAAATCCTTCCCTTAAGGCAGTATTTGCGAGCGCCATTCCAGAATTGGCTCAAATAATAGGAAATCGGCCCAAATATGCCGGAACTTATAAAGTCGAAAAAGGAAAAAGGTAGATTAGAATTTATTAATTAAATTTAAAGCAAAAAATATAAAATTAATTAATTATCAATTGATTTATTACAATAATAGGCATGTATTTGTATGTGGTCACATCACCTATTCTACGGTGTCCAATTTTCTCAAGGAATTTCTGCACAAAGACCGCGAAATATTCGATATCGAGGTTGTTTTCATGAACAAGTAAGTCAATTTAGATTTTTATCTATAACCCTTAAAAAAATATAGCAGAGATAAAGTCCTATTAACATTTGAGACAAATAATCTCATTAAACCCACAATTTTATTAGAGATAACAATTTATAGCTTATAAATAAAACTAAAAACAAAAAACAGTTCTATTTTATTAAAATAAAATGAGAATAAAATA
Source organism: Brachionus rotundiformis (assembly GCA_016802295.1). NCBI lineage: Eukaryota > Metazoa > Rotifera > Eurotatoria > Ploima > Brachionidae > Brachionus > Brachionus rotundiformis. The sequence continues at coordinate 83,441 of JAESIW010000166.1, forward strand.
TAAATATTTTCTTGGATTTGTAATGACCATAGGCCTAGTCAATATAATAGTCGTGTATAGGCCCAAGCATATTGGAGTCAAAGTGGACAAATTAATTTACATTGTACGAGACTTTGTTGACCATTATCTGGCAAAAATAAGTGTTGTAGATGACAATGAATTCCTGGAGCTTGGCTCTCGTTCTAACAATTCCAAATGCTTTCTGGCCGATCATGTCAACACACGGTCCAAATTGGCCGAGCAATATTTGGACTCGGACCGTCAACTGTTGAGCAAAATATTCGACTCATGTCGGACTAATTTTAGTTTTAAAAATGTAATTAAAATTAAAAATAATTTTATCAAATTGGACATTGATCAGCTATCCAAATTGAGTGGTACCAAGCCTGGCAATATTAGATGTAATGCTTATAGATTCGACAAAAAAATGGATGTATCTGAGCAAGAAATGAAGACTGAAATGGTCGATGCTGTCTACAAGTTTGGCACTGATCAAATTGAGGTCAAAACTCATGGATTTTATTATGTAATATGCCAGAATGCGGCAACAAAATACTCCAAAATATTTGACAGAGTAGTGACTGTGTATCCAAATGACATGAGTGTGTTGGTGACAGATAGGCAAAAGTTTACTTCTTCAAATCAAAGTTCAGTGCATAAATTGCCTGGTCTAAGTCTACAAAAAGGCACCAAAATGAATGTTCTAATAATTGGCATTGACTCGGTATCAGCTAACCATTTTAGGCGCATTTTCCCTCTCACCCATGAATATTTGTCCACACTCGAGCACAATTTGATATTCAACCATTTTAATTCACTTGGTCGGAATACTTTTCCCAATGTGTTGGCCATGCTATCCGGCTTAATCGACCCAGACATAAATGACCAGCTAAAAAAAGACATTAATGATTATAAAGAGATAAACTCGACTTTCTTTGACCAAATACCATTTTTGTGGTATGACTATGAGCAAAATGGATATGTGACCATGTTTCAAGAAGACGATCCCGACATAGCCATATTCAACTATTTAAAACAAGGCTTTAGACAATGGCCGACCCATTTGTATGGCCGACCATTTTGGCTTAAGTATTATGAGACTCGATCTGGACCTGATAAATGTCATTTTGGTTTGCCAACCTATTTTACTTGGTTTGAAATGATTAACAATTTCTTGGCATCAATGAAACAAAGCTCTAAGAAAGCCGCTTATTTTAGTTTCAACTTCATGACCGAGTACACGCACAACTATTTTGCTGTGCCGGCCAAAATGGACCAAAATTTGCGCAACTTTTTATCTCAACTAGATCTTGACAACACTTTGTTAATGCTATTTTCAGACCATGGAAACAGGCTTAAATTTTATTCATATGCCACAGAAATGGGTCAATTTGAAAAGCACTCGCCTTTTTTAAGCATTAGAGTGCCAAACAAAATGGTCAGAACTAAATACTACCATAACATGAAACAAAACACCAACAAATTGATCTCTTTTTTTGACTTGTTCCAAACTTTAAGACACTTTTTGTTCTTAAATAGACACGGAACCACATCAGGCTATGAACAAGAGTTTATGATGAACTCAATTGAGGAGAGAGCCAGACGCGGAACTTCTCTTTTTGAAAATGTTGCCAAAGATAGATCGTGTGACGATGCCTATATACCAATCGATTTGTGTCCTTGTCTCAAAAATGTTCAGCTCAACGAGTCCAATTTTACTTCAGAGACTGGTGTTAGCTTTAGATTGCTGTCACATATGCTCTTGGAACATGTCAACTCAAAGACCAGCCAGCTTAGATTTAAATGCAAAGAGTACAAATTTGAAAAATTGGTTCAAATTAGAAAATTTTATCTAAAACAAAAGTCAATATATAAAATAGTTTATATTCTGGAGCCTGGTGATGCATGGTTCGAGACCAAGCTTCATTTTAAAAATAAAAAACTTGAATTCAATGGTCAAACTGTTAGGCTCAGTGCCTATAATGACCAACCTTATTGTACCAATGATCCTAAATTAAAAGAATTCTGCTTTTGCTATTAATTCTCTGCTTTATTTTTTAACTTGTCTCTAATAAATTATTTTTTATCTAATTTTAATTTTATTTTTAAAAAAGTGTTTTGCCAGATCTGGACCTTGAAGCTTTGTTTAAAAAAAATTTTACCCAAGTTAAATTTTTGCAAGGAAGTGTTATGAACCCAATTGATTTGGAAAGAGCCAAAGTACCATACTTAACAATATTAAAAAAGAAACAAATTTTACTTAATTAAAATTTGCTCTTAAATTTTGTATTTTTTTTTCGAGACAGGATTTAAAAAACTTTATAAAAATAGATAAAACAAGCTGATGCTGTCTTAATTTTGGCAAATAAGGAGTCGTTGTCGCCTGATAGTGAGGATGAAGCAAATATAATGAGAGTCATATCCATAAAAAACTTTTTTCCCTCGGTAAAAATTATCATCCAACTACTACAATATCACAATAAAGTAATTTATTAATATCTAAAAATTAATTTTATTAATTATTTTGATGATTAAAGATGTATTTGTTGAATATTCCTAGCTGGGACTGGAAGCAGGGCGATGAGGCCGTATGCATAGCTGAGCTGAAACTTGGTCTTATGGCTCAGTCGTGTCTGGCACCAGGTTTCTCTTCGCTAATGGCCAATCTATTCGCAATGCGTTCCTATAAAGAAGTAATTAAATAACTCTAATTGTTTGATGTCGTGTTGTCATTTGTGTTAACATAGGTATTCGATGATGGAGCTAGTTCTTTATACAAAGTAAAAAAATTTAATCACTTTTATATCTATAAAAAATAAAAATGTTTATAAAAAATAAATGAGGAGGGGTTTAATTAATGCAAATGAAATTAACATGAGCTTAATGGGCGTATTTATTTAATCATTAATCTTAAAAATAACAATTATTAATCATTTAACATAGCACTAAACGGAGCACATTGGCTTTTATCTATATTTATTAATATTTAGATAAAATCTTTAGACACGGGCTTAGTTATTTTTAAAAAAATAATTTTTGATAATATTAATTATTAATAATTTGAAATATTTTTAAATAATAAAAATAATGTCTATTTATTTGTCTATTTATTAAATGATAAATAAAATTTATTTTTCTTAGAAAGCTTATAAAGATCCATGGCTGCCGCACTATTTACGAGGCTCCTCAATGGAAATGTACACAGAGTACTTGTCGCCGGCATTCACTGGCAAAACGTTTACCGAAGCAGCTATGTAATTAAATTTAATATATGATTATTTAAATTAATTTTGAAAATAAATTAATAATTGTTTATTTAGAATTTGTTTTACAAAATTAAAATTATTGTTATTGGCGATTGAGTCTAGCAACGAGTCCGGCATCGGGTCCCATTTGTCCATTAATCCGGGCAGTTCTGTCCGGGTTGAAGCTGGCACCAGGGGGTTTTTCATAGCAGGCTCATTCGAAGAGATAAAACGGGCCTTTTTTTACTGTGAATATTGTCACAAAAGTGTCATCGATTTAAATAAAATCAAACAATGCAAATGTAATCAAGGTATTTTGAGAAAAAAAATTATCTATTTATATATTTTTTAATTAATTAATAAAAATCAGAGCTTAAGAGCTTAAAAAAAAATTTACGCAATGTGCTAGGTAAATTAAAAGATAAAAAAAAATTTGCTATCATTTTTTTATTAGTTTTGGTGATTATCTTTGTTTGGTTTTGTCTGTTTAGTTGTGTTGTGTTTTTATTTTATTTTGATTGACTTCTAATTAAATTAAATGATTTCAATTGTAGCCAAGAGCCTATTGGGCAAGACTGTTGACCGAATGAAGAAAAAATCATTCAGCACTGAAAGAGATCTGGTCCTTGAAATGTAATTAAAAAAATGTCAATTAATTATTTAAAATTTTAATTTAATTAATTAATAAATAAAGACCTAGAGACGAGTCTTTGACAATTGATAAAAAAGAATCGCAACCAAAGCTCGACTTTGTAAATACAGAGGAAAAATTTGACTCAACAGGAATGTTCCATTGGAACCAAGAGCAAAAGTTTAATGACTGTCTGCTGGACAATAGCACCAAGCATTCGTCATTTATTGGTCACGTAATAGTTTGTGTGTTTGCCGAGCCAAATTCTCCCCTAATTGGCCTGCGTAGCTTTGTCCTGCCACTACGAGCCAGCAACTTGCATTATTCTGAGCTCAAAAAGATTGTTTTCATTGGTAACAAGGAGTTTTTGTTCAAGGAATGGAAAGCATTGTGCAATTTTCCAAAAGTATACATTCTGCCCGGATCTCCAAACAGCCGATCGTTGCTCAGATCGGTCAATATACAATTTTGTGACATGGCTGTGGTCCTTTCCAGCATTGACAGAGATTCCCAAGATGAAAATTTGATAGATAAATCAGCAATATTGTGCTCATTGAACATAAAAGCTATGAATTTTGACGACTCGGCCGGGCTCATTGGCCAAATGGACCAAATATTGTCACCGACAGTTGACTGTTTAAAGTCTGGACAAATCTGGAAAACAACCATTGGTCTCAATTTGCCAATGTTGACTGAATTAAGTATAAATAAGAAGGAGAAAAAAGAGTTTTTTTTTTAAATTTTATTCAAAAATTAAAGGGGTCGATTCAAATGTTCAATTTTTGGACCAAGACGATGAGGATGACCCGAACAAAGAGCTTTACATGTCGCAGCCGTTTGCTTGTGGCACAGCGTTTGCCATAAGTGTACTTGATTGTATAATGAGCACAGCCTATTTCAATGACAATGCATTGACACTGATACGAACATTGATTACGGGCGGGACTACGCCTGAATTGGAGCAAATTTTGGCCGAAGGGGCAAACATAGCGCCGGGAGACATTCGCGACACATTTCAGAACCGCAATCGTCCAAGAGTGTCGCAAATATCGCTGTTCGATGGCGAGTTTGCCAAATACGGCGAGAACCGTCTTTATGGCGAACTGTTTGTCTATTGTCTTACCAAGCATAACATGCTTTGTTGGGGTGTTTACCGATTCCGCGATGCTGAAATGGGACCACAAAAAGTTGTTGCGCCAAGCAATAAGAGATATGTGATATGCAATCCGAGTGCTGACTTTAGATTGATCCAGACCGACTTGGTTTATGTGTTGGAACAGTTTAATCCAAGTAAAATGGTCAAGCGGCAAAGTCTGAGCCGCAATGAAATGCAGCTCATGCCCGAAAGTCAAAATCAATTCAAAAGAGCACCGTCTAAAACCTCGGTGCATACAGAAATTGGTCTAAGACAGGGCTATTCCAAGTCTCCGTCTCGCAGTAGGCGAAGAAGATCCTACAAGAATTCGATGAAAAAGTCAGGCACAGATAAAGAGATGAATGTGAGTCCAGGTGCATTCTTGCTCAAAGAGAAGCGAACTCAAGACCAAAGTCAAACAGATTGTTTATTAAAGAAAGAGATAAATGAGTCGACTTTTTAGAAACTTTTCAAATTATCTATTTTTCAATTTTTTTTATGTCAATAAAATTCTTAGAAAATTTATTTTTTTATTAGTTGTTGAACTATTAGAATATAAATTCTTTAAGTAGTAAGCTGTTTTATGAACTAACAAAAAATACAATTGTGATTGATTTAAAATAATATTTTTTTTTTTGATAGATAATAATGGTTTTTTATTTCTCTCAAGATTTAAAAAGAATAAACTTTATTTTTTTTTATTTTTTTTCTTACTCTTTTACATCACCCTCGTGGTGTTTACTGTATAAATAAAAATAATTAAATAAATAATAACAAAAAAATATAAAGAATTTTAACATTTAACAAGAAGTTTCAACTGGTGCAATATCTAAAAGAAGTGTTTTTTATTATCATTTTGATTTAAAGAAATATATAATTATAAAAATTAATTAGAATTATGCAAAATAATTATCAAAATCATCTGATAAAATGTGGTGACAAAAAAAGTAAAAATAGCTTTTTGAATTTATTTACAATTAATCAATCATCAAGTAGAATAATAAAACAAATTAATTATTAAATATGAATAAAAAAGTGAAAAAATAAGGGAGTATTTTCATTTTCTTTTTTTAATTTGACTAAATTTTGTTAAATGATTGTCACAAATTGACTTTTGGTCGTCTAAATAATTCAATTTAATTTAATTTGAAAATTATCAAAACATACAAGTTGGGATAAAATTAAGATAAAAATGTTTTTTTTTTGAAAAAATCTTTGCTAAATTCTTTTGATTTATCAAAAAAAAAATTTCTTGAAAATAAAGTTATAAAAACATTTTTTTATTATTATTTTAATTTTATGATCATTCAGCAAAGTAAAATTTTTGATCAAATTTCAAGCGCTCAATCTTGCTCAAACATTTTTAGATGGGCAATTAAATTTCATCGCTGATTTTTTATTCTTTTAACATTTCAGAGCTTTATTTTCAAACTTTTGAAAAAAAGGATTGTAATTTCTAAAAATGCAATGAAATTTAATTGCGCATCTAAAAATGTTTGAGCAAGACTGAGCGCCTGAAATTTGATCAAAAATTTTACTTTACTTCATCATTCTCTTTGTATTATGAGAACAAAAATTAAAGAAAGATAATGTCTAAAAATATAGCTTATTAAAATTCTTTTTTTTAATTTTACTAAAATTGATTTGAATATAGACACTTTTATAATTATATTAATTTGTTAACTATTAAATTTAATTTTATTTTTTGTATTCTAATAGAACATTTAATTATCTATTTTTTGTTTTAAAAAAAAGGTTTTTTCTTTTGAAATATCAGATTGAGATGATAAAAATATCAAAATAAATTGGTTTTTTTACGCTTAAATTAATAAAGAGTTAAAAACAATTAGTTTTTTTATTATTATTTGAATTATATAATTAAACAAACTTATTTAACTTGACTTATTTAACTAGTATATTTTTATCATTTTTATTTTCTTTTTTTCTCTTGCTCTTTCTCTCTTTTTATTGTATAACATCGCCTACGAGGCTTCAATTGAAATAATAAATGAATAAATAAATAAATAATCATCATTTTTGTATTATGAGACCGAAAATATAAAAAAAGATAATGTCTATTTTACTATTAGGATACTAGAATTAAATAGTCTAATATTTGCAAAAATAAAGAATTAAAACCAATTTGAATTAATTTAGATTTAAAAAGTAATTAGAATATTTAGAATGAATTAAAGTCGGACACCAAATCTCAAGTGGACAATTGTGCAAGAGACAATTCTATTTGACTTTATTCAAATTACAAGATTAAAATTCACCAAAAAATAAAATGACCAAAATATAATACGGCTTAAGAATTTATTAAATTTGAAATAAGTTTATTAAATTTCAAATCATACAGACTAAGCTCGCTCACTTTTTTCTCTAAATTAATTAACTCACTGTACAATATACTCTAATGTTTTGTTGACCAAATGTCTGCTGTTTGAGAGAATAAATTCGGTACTTGTCGTGGTAATCTGACACTTTAGTTCCAATCTCAAATTCTAATAGCTCCAAGAAAACTCACATTTTCCGATCTAATAAATAAAGGAAAAACACATAAATCTCTTTTCTTCTTTTTTTATTATTTTTTTTTATTTTTCTAAATTGAATATTGAATTTTGATTGATACTTAAATAAACAAAATTAGGTTAACTTTGTATGTTTTTCTAAACTATTCCCTCGATAACTGTAATTATATTTCTTTATATTTTTGTCATCGCGATTAGGGACGATTCATTCAAGCAAAATTAATACTTTTTTTTTCAATAAAATCATGCTGTGATTGAGCTGGTTACAAATAAATGCACTTTAATAATCATTTATGCTACTAGTTAAAAAATCTTAATTCTAATTTGTTCATCAATGCTTTAATTAATTTTTATTACAGTTCAATAAAAGCTTAACTGTATCTTTTTATTTATTCTGGCTTTCCTCCAATTTGATTATTTGTATTAATTTGTTTAATAGCCAAACAGTTAAGTTTATAAACAAATATAATGAAATTAAATTCCTCTACTTATATTTAATGATCTAATTAAAGAAAATAAAAAAAAGAATTGTTTTTTCAAATGGACTTTATTAAATTTATAAAATTTTTTGGCGATTTTTAAATTAAATAAAATAAATTACTAAAAATTGTAAAAAATAAATTAAAATTATGTCCAACAAATTGGTCCGGTTTGTTTGCATTTATTTTTGTATTAACACAATTGAATTATCTTCTCTGTACACAACAAGTCAACAAATAGATCAATTAGCGTGGGTCTTAGTGAATAATGTATCTCTTGATTAGAATGAGACCAATGATGCCGAGGACAAGGAAAATCTCGAACTTGAAGGCGAACTTGTTGGTTCCAGTATTGGGAAAGAAAAAGCTGTCTCCGTTGCACAAGTCATCGTAGCAGCATTTGCTCTCGATGTAGCCACCAAGGCCTATTTGAATGTCGCAGCGGTCATCGGCACAGCTGCGTATGAAATTGTCGCCAATGCGGGCGCCCCAGCACTTGGTCGCCCACGTACAGTTGTCTATAAAGACCTCCCTCTTGCTAGAGTCGCACTCTTCGCTGCCCTTGCACCTGTAGCAGCGGATGGCCGCCGTGTACTCGGCAGCAAACGCGGCCAGCACAAAGCCCATCACAATCAGCTCAAATCTTGAGAACATTTTTCCTCTAAATCTTTTAATCTAAAATTTATAAAATAAAAAATAAATATAAAAATATACGGAACGGTTTTTATATTGGCCGTATATAAAATAAAAGAACAAATATTCTTAAAGCTTATTGACATGCAAAAATCAATCGAAAATCACATTAACACCTTTTTTTGTCGATCATTGACGACAAATTATTTTTTTAAACTTTCTACATGTACACACACTTGACCAATCTCTGCTACTAAAGACTCTAATCAGCACATTCTATTGACCTGCACTTATCTCACTCGGATCATTTGTCTCATCCAAGACCAAAAGCGTCCAGACTTGTCTTGACCACACACATACACATAAGGAAACAAAAATATACTTTTTATACCCTCAAACTCAATTGACCCTGATTTGAATGAATGCAAATAATACATGAAAATATTTGGATGATAAAGTGCCGGAACTTGTGATTTCAAAGGCATTCTAATGTGGAATTTAGTCAGAGAACAACAATAGCAGAAAAAAAAAGAACATAAAAGTTAATTAACCAGCTTTTAAATTGATAATTGAATTCCATTTCAGATAACCTGGAAATAATTTCTGCTCTGGTTTCATGCTTGTTTGAACAAGCATTCGGAGCGAAAAACGGGACTTTTGAACAAAACAAGAAACAGGTCACTTTTGTCCACCTATATTGTTTGTATTTTAGTCAAATTTCAGACAGATAAGAAAAATTAAACTGAATCTCTCTTTTATACTTTTTTTTCTATTTAACAAACAAGACAACAAAAAAAGTAATAAATTTTGTTTGTTCGTGGGTCATTTAATACTTTGAAATTTGATTTTTATTGGTGTTTAATTCTTGACCATGCTCTTGGAATGACTTATAAATACCTTGACAACAAAATGATTTTAGCGATGATACCTTAGAAAGTGGTTTGTTAATCTGGAGCTGTCAAGAAACGGCACAAGCAAAATTAATATTAAAATTAAAAAAAGAGAAAATTAAAAAAAAAGAAGAGAATATTTTTATTTTTTGAGTCCAAGGTTTTTTTCAAAATTACAAGAATTTATAGAAATGAATTTGGCTGAGCAAAGCCGCTATAAACAAATACATCGCTAAGCAGACTTTTTATTGTTATTCTAAATAAACTTGTAATTGAAAATTTAAATTATTCTAAATGTCTTGCAACTAAACAATTAAAATAGACTGACCGAAATATTTCAGACGGTCTGAAACAGCCAAAATATTTGTAAACTTAGAGTCACTTTTATTTCAAAATTAATTAAAATAATAAAAACATTAAACAAAACTCGGTCATTGAAAATGCGGTTTCTAGTCCTCATGTCTGTCGAATCGTTTGACTAATGTTTTCTTAAAAATTACCCTGACTACATTGATAATTAGCATTTCTAAATCTTGTATTCAATTAACCTCTTTGAATTCAATTTGTAATCCATAAATGATAAAACTTTTACTTGCGACACACATCAAGCATCGTTAAGAGAGAACTTAACACTTTATTAGGAACTTTTTATATTCGAATTTTGGCGCCAATTTTTCTCTCCTGCTGTACAGTTACGAAATTATTCAAAGTTGCAACATCGCAAAAAATTTAATGCATGTACTAGACTTTTTTTTTAGTTTACACAATGCAAGTACATTAATAACCTATACGGTGTTTAAACCGTCTGAAATAAAAAAAAACTAATTTTTGAATTAAATTTATTTAAGTTTTGTATTTTTAAATTTAATTAATTTTCAAGGACTTAATTATTTGGAAAAAATCGGTCACTGCAAATGCAGCTATTATTCTTATTATTCTTCAATATTTGTCGAAAAATATTTTCTTAAATATAACCTTAACTACACTGATAATTAGCAATCAAAAGCTCTCTTTATTCAATTAACCTCGTCCTTTAACATTTAATTTCTAATCAAGATAATACAAATCACTTTTGCTAAATGTCTTCGAGGAAGAAAAAGCAAAAAAAAACACTTGAAATTCAATTAATAGACTGTGATAAGCTTAAAATCCAAGCACTTGAGATTAATTGAATTTTAGAAATTTCACCTTGTTACAATTGAGCTTATTCCAAGACAAAACTGTTTGTGCTTTTTGATAAATGTTGGCTTCAAAGATACACACACACAAACACACAGACAGCAGCCTCAACTGGACAATAAAGCGATCTTATCGCACCGATTTAGGCATACTGTCTGAGCAATAAACCAACTATAAATGATAAAATTTAGCTTATTTTTTTATAACTTGAACGATAATGCGAATATCTGAATAAAATACCACTACCTTAATTTTTAAAATTTAAACTGGGTTAATTTTATCATTCAAATCAAATAAATAAATATAAATGTTTTATTTACTTATCTATCTATTTTCTAAAATGAATTAATTAGTCTTAATTGTTACAGTCAGAATTTTATATTTTCAAATAAAATATAAAAAGTAGATTTGAATTTTTAAAAGTAATTAATAAATCAAATAATGCTGAGAAAGGTTTTTATACTAGTTCTAGTCACGTATATTAATAATCAATTAAGGAAGGAAATAAATCACTTAGATTAAAAAATCGGGTCAATTTCTTAAAATCCTGTTTAAGAAAACAGTACGATACTAAATGTCTTAGTGTTTTTTTGAAAGGTGTTTTGTTTTGCTTGAATGAATCGTCCCTAATCGCGATGACAAAAATATAAAGAAATATAATTACAGTTATCGAGGGAATAGTTTAGAAAAACATACAAAGTTAACCTAATTTTGTTTATTTAAGTATCAATCAAAATTCAATATTCAATTTAGAAAAATAAAAAAAAAATAATAAAAAAAGAAGAAAAGAGATTTATGTGTTTTTCCTTTATTTATTAGATCGGAAAATGTGAGTTTTCTTGGAGCTATTAGAATTTGAGATTGGAACTAAAGTGTCAGATTACCACGACAAGTACCGAATTTATTCTCTCAAACAGCAGACATTTGGTCAACAAAACATTAGAGTATATTGTACAGTGAGTTAATTAATTTAGAGAAAAAAGTGAGCGAGCTTAGTCTGTATGATTTGAAATTTAATAAACTTATTTCAAATTTAATAAATTCTTAAGCCGTATTATATTTTGGTCATTTTATTTTTTGGCTAATTTTTTTTGTTGAATTTTAATCTTGAAATTTGAATAAAGTCAAATAGAATTGTCTCTTGCACAATTGTCCACTTGAGATTTGGTGTCCGACTTTAATTCATTCTAAATATTCTAATTACTTTTTAAATCTAAATTAATTCAAATTGGTTTTTATTCTTTATTTTTGCAAATATTAGACTATTTAATTCTAGTATCCTAATAGTATAATAGACATTATCTTTTTTTAAATTTTCGGTCTCATAATACAAAAATGATGATTATATAATTCAAATAATAATACAAAAACTAATTGTTTTTAACTTTTTATTAATTTAAGTGTTAAAAAAAAACAATCTATTTTGATATTTTTATCATCTTTATTAAATTAAAAATTTATCTGATTTGTCAAAAGAAAAGACATTTTTTTTAAACAAAAAATAAATAATTAAAAGTTTTATTTGTAAATTTTGATTTTTTTAAATATAATAATAATAATAATAATATAAGTTACAACAAGCTAGCAAGCTAGTCTTGCGAAGATGACAAACAGTAGGATCCCATCTATTTTAACTGAAATAATAAAAAATTTAATAAAATAGATTAGTTAACCATTTATAATAATAAAAATATTTAAATTTAATTTTAGTAAAATTAAAAAATAAATTTTAATAAACTATACTTTATCTTGAATTTTTGTTCTCATAATACAAAGAGAATAATAATACATATAAAATAATAATTAAAAAAAAAATTTTTTAAAACTCTATATTCAATAAATTTTTTTTTGATAAATCAAATGACTTTAGACAAAACCATCTTTATCTTAATTTTTCTCAACTTGTATGTTTTGATAATTTTCAAATTAAATTAAATTGAATTATTTAGACGACCAAAAGTCAATTTGTGACAATCATTTAACAAAATTTAGTCAAATTAAAAAAAGAAAATGAAAATACTCCCTTATTTTTTCACTTTTTTATTCATATTTAATAATTAATTTGTTTTATTATTCTACTTGATGATTGATTAATTGTAAATAAATTTAAAAAGCAATTAATACTTTTTTTTGTTCTCTTCTTCTTTAAACAAAAGATACTATCATTTTTAAACCTAACTCAATTTGTATTATATTTTTGTCTTTTTTAATATTATTGTTCTTTCCAATATAAATCTTGATATTTATAAAGTCAAATTCAATTGTCTCTTTCACAATGTCCACTTGAGAGTCCGATATCATTTTTCATTTTTTTTGTTTCTTATTGTTTGTCTTGAAATAAATAAACGCCTTTATGAGAACAAAAATAAAGAACATTTAAAACTAAGGCTTATATTTGTGTCCATGTAAATGTTTTTTATATACTTTTCGTAATATAAAAAGGAAACTTTTTTTAATTTTCTTGAAAAAATTAAATATGTTTTTAAAATATATTTGAGCGGTTATTTTCTTATATTAAAAAATTAAAAAATAATTGACTAATTGCTTAATACTTTATTAAATTACACTACTAAAAGCAAACAAAAAATTATTTTTTTTAATATTTAATTGATTTTAATATAGAAAAAATATTAAATAAAAATTTTTATTTTTAATAATTATTATATTTCTGCGTATTTTTAACTAAAGTTTTAGTTTGGTTTATCATTATTGAAAATATCGAACACTTTTGTTCGCTTATTGTCTTCTTGTTTACTTGAAGTAGCATGTAATGTATAATCTGGGTTATTTGCCCAAGAAGGCATACCAGCTACAACAGGCTCCTCGTCACTTGAGCCCTATAGAGACAAAAAAAAAAACAAAATTAAAAAATAAGACCTAAATTAAACATTGACAAAAATACCGCATTTTTCCAAGGTGGTGGTATGGTGGTCTCAGGCGAAGCGGGTGCAATAATATTTGCATTCTTAACACTATCACTATTCTCATCTGTGATGATAAAAAATTTTTCCTCATTTTGTTTCTGGTTGCTAGGCCGTGGCTCGGCTGACTTGGTCTTTGGCCTGGTAGTTTTCTCACCAGAGCTCAACTTAGATCCTTGTGCAAAATTAGATTGGCTCCTTTTTTTACCACCAAGCGACTTTCGGTCTTTATCTATCATGCTGCGTAGATTAACTGGCTTCTGGTGATGTAAAGTAGATATGCCATATTTGCGCGCCGCTTTTCTACTCCTCTCATAAGGATTTACTTCTTCGTCCAGCTGAGATCGCTTGTGTATCTTTTGGATACGTCTCACGTCATACATGGCATTGTCCAGCAAGTGGTGATACTGGGCGTCTTCGGTCACTCGTTTGGACGGTACTGCATCCAATACTTGAAAGTCTGGCACAGTAGCTATCTCCGAAATGCTAAAGATTAAATTAAAAACACTATTTTTTCTATCTTTTAATAAAATAATTGCCAACTAACCCATTTGATATGAGATTTCCCAAAGACATGTTTCTGTTGTTTATGAATGGATTTAGCTGAGCCATCGACTGAGTCGATTGGAACAGCAATTCTGGATTTTCAGCCATTTTGTTAAAATTGGACTCTGTTATCTTCTTAAATGTGCTGAGCAATTTTTCATCACGTGACAAAAATTTTTCCCTCAGCAAAAATGGCTTGATGTAAAATCTGTCAAAATTTCTTATCTTGTCTCTTAGTGAGTGTTTTCCATTGACACCGGCAATGTCCTCCAAGCAGCTCATTATGTGGTCAATGAGTCGATTGGTCAATTTGGCGCTCATTGTCGGCTCTTCGATCTCCTTGCGCTTTATCTTAAAGTACTTGACAATTGGTCCAATGGTGGTGCCTTGCACAAACACAGTAAAAAACACGACCGCTATGGTCGCAGTGACAAACTCTTTTTTGCGTGGTATTTTACTCTCATCGAGAATGAGAGCCAGGGCAAATGCCACTGCACCTCGAATGCCTCCATAGCTCATTATAAGCATGTCGGTCAACTTGAGCTCAAGCAGCCTCCATCTATTGGCTATATTGGCAAATATCAATACACCAACTATTCGGTAAAATGAACAAGATATTAGTGTAACACATACAAAGCCAGTATTCCACGAATGATGATCTGATATGGTACTTAAGCCCATGAACATAAAAATAATTGTTTCCATAATACTGGCCAACATTTTGAGCACATATTCAATGGTTGCATTGGACTTTTTGGATATGTTAAATTCAATATACTGTTTCATGAACATACCACAAAAAGTGATACTAAATAAAAATATTTTTAAATAAAGTTTTGAAAAATTTATCTAATTTGATTAATTAATTAATTAAAAAAAATTTTAAAATATATAGACAAAAAATAAAAATTTATTTACGCCAAAATTCCTGAAGTAGAGAACATTTCAGCAGTAAGATAAGACAAATAGGAATAGGTGAGGATAATCAGTGGTTCCAGGACTGGTGTGTGTTCGGTAAATTTGGTGGTAAAGCAGGCCAAAATGCCAAAAATAAGTCCGGTTAGTACACCACCAACAGCCACATAAATAAAAGAAACACCACCAAGAGTAATGTTCAGTGCACCAATGCTCTCGGGAGCCATTTCAGCAAACGAGTCAAACATTCTGTAAAGCACCACTGATACAGCGTCGTTGAGCAACGACTCGCCAAAGACAACTATGTACAACATGTCATTTACATGTATCTCTACAAATGTAGCCAATACGGCCACTGGGTCCACAGCTGAAATGAGCGCCGAGAAGACAAAGCAGTGCAGCATTTCGAACTGGGTGCCGCCGTAGATGGGCGTAAATGAGAATCCCCACAGAGTCAGACCGATCATAATTGTGTTAAAAAAAGTGTTGGCAATTGCAAAAACCAGAATGGTGCCAATGTTGTCAAAGAAGGGCCGGTTGGGCATAAAGTAGCCTGCCTCGAATATAATCGGTGGCAAAAGGAACAAAAAAAAAGTGTCCGAATTCAACACATAGGCTTTTTGTTCAGCTAGTTTGGTCGCATACAGCAAAGTACCAACAACTAAACCAAGTATTATCAATAGACAACTTTCAGGAAATTTTTCAGTTAGTTTATGAGACAAATGAAAACCTTGAATAAAATTTTTAATAGATATCTTTTTTTTTGCCAATTTTTTTATTTAACTAACCAACTTTTGCCAAACTGCCAAGCAATATCCACAAAGTAATTGCATACACATCGGATACGTGCTCAAAATTGAACTTGACCACCTGAAAAGTGTCGCTGATTTTCTCTTCGCCACCAATAACCTCCTCGGTGGCCGAATAGACCCGTTTGGCAATCAAATAAACACAAATAATGGCATAGTATATTACTTTGATATTTCTGACATTTAATGAGCTCAAAGCCATTTTGCATGAACCAATCTGCGCTTCTTAAAACATTACTACTTGGTTAAATTCTATTCATTTTTTTATCTATATAAGAAAAAATTAAAAGCGGGCTATTTGACTAAATTGGTGATAATTTTATGAAAAGACTTTTTATTTATTATCTTTATTATTATCATAATAATTATTAGAAAAAAAAAGAATAAATAATTTTTTTAATTTTGACCAGGTCAGAATTTGTAGGCGTAGTTGACTAAGTAAAGATAAAACCCTTAAACAAAACTCAAATTACATTTTGATATTTGGTCAAATATTTACACCATAAACAAAGTTGTGTTCAAGACAGCTTCTCAGTGAACCATCATTTATTGATTAATGACACGCGATTTCTGAAATATATAAACGCTTAAAATAAATATGAATTTATATATATATATAAATTTTTTTTTTGAGGAAAATAAATTATTAAAATTAAACATTGAATAGCTTTAACATTGCTTATTTTAGAAAATTTATAATATTTTCTGCTTAATAAAGTATTTAAATTAACCTATTAACCTAGAAAATAAGAACTTATGCTCAGATTGAATCGACCAAGACATGACAAAATTTAAAAGTCGATGCTGCAAATTGGCAAATTTTTGTGAAATAATCTTGATATAAAAATTGCTTCGCAACAAAACAATTACCTAAAATAAACTATGTATTTAAATAAAATATAAATTCCTGTGGGCTTAATAGGTAATAGTTTTTTCTAAATCATTAAATATTGTCTATATTGTATAAAATTTAAATAAATTATCTAAAATATGATTAAAGATGATGCTAAAAGATAAACATTATTTATATGAACATTTTCTGTCATTTGGTATCAAAAATTATGCCAACAGTCACATGGAATTATGCAATTTCGCTTAAATACATAATTTAAAGTCTTTATATATTTTTAAATCAAATTTGAATAAGAGATAAGAAAAATAAAATGTCAATAATTAATATGGATTAAGATATCAGTTATGTCAATAAATTTTTAATTTTTGTAAATTAATTTTTGGATGAGTGGGCTAAATAAATTTTTAAAATGAAAGAACCAGATTTGATATCG
>JAESIW010000166.1:101043-166155 GCA_016802295.1 Brachionus rotundiformis
TGCATACGTTTTAGATTAAGATAGACCGAGTTTTTTCTATTAATTGCTACTTGTGTATACGAGATCATAATCAAAATTTTAAGTGATACATAGATTTGAATCATATTCTTAAGAGTAGGTCTAAAATTCTTAAAAAATTGGATATTTTTTTAAATATTTGCCATGTTTATACATTTTTTTAAAGAAAATATTTTTTAAAATGAAAGAACCAGATTTGATATCGGACATGAAAGAATCTCCAGCCCAGCAGAATAAAAATGACCAAAAGAGTGCCAAGACCGATATGACCAATCTGAAGCTGAGTGCCAAAATAAGAGTACTTAAGTGCAATAATCAGATAAAAGAGCTGCACACAGTTCTCAGAGATTGGTAAATAGATTAAATTAAATAATTGTCTAAATAAAATTAATAATTATTTTTTTTTTTTCTAATTAAAAGCGAAACATCTCACAGTGATTTTAAATTTTACTCAGATAGATTGGTATGAGACAAATTTAAATAAATAAATAAATGAAAAAAACACTTTAAATTTAATTTAATTTAATTAATTGATAAAATAATTTAATAAAAGATTCGCTTGTTGGTAGAAGAGGGCCTAAACGAGCTGCCGTACAGTCCGACTACAGTGGTGACACCGTCCGGTTGTGACTATGAAGGAGTCAAGTACATAAGCGGTGTTTGCGGTGTGAGTATTATGAGAAGTGGTAAGTGTTGGACAGATTGGAAAAGCATGCTTTGAGCAATTTTAATTAAATTTAAAAATAAAGGTGAAGCTATGGAAAAGGGTCTGAGAGAGTGCTGCAGGAGTATTCGAATAGGCAAAATATTGATCCAGTCCGGTGACGAAGATAGCAAAAAGTCCTCTGTTATTTATGCCAAATTTCCCAAAGATGTCAACACAAGAAAAATACTGCTCATGTATCCGATAATAAGTGAGTAGATAAAATAAGCTTATTTTTGTGCCAAGTTTTGTCAATTTAATTAAAAAAGCCAGTGGTTCAACAATCAACTTGGCAATTAGAGTGCTCAAAGAGCACAGTGTGGCCGAGTCAAACATCCTGATATTGTGTCTTTTCTCAACACCAAACGGACTTCAAACAATCAGCTCACTCTATCCAAGCGTTCACATTCTCACATCTGAAATTCATCCATACGTGCCAACTGATTTTGGTCAAAGATACTTTGGCACTGAATAAAATTATTAATTTTGCTTGTTTGTTGCTTATGATTAAAATTAAAGTTTCATCAGCATATTTCGGCCTCTGATATTTAAAAATAAAATTGAACAAAAATTTTAATTTAAGATTTTATTTATAATTATAATTGAACAAAAATAAAAAGCTAATTTCTAAAAGGAATTGTGCCAACAAGTACAGGAATTTTGATTTTTTTGCTTGACGAAAAAAGTCCAGTTTCTATCTTTAGCTCCAATTCATAGCTTATTTTTACCAAATCTAATTCTCCTACTGTGCTTGGACAAGTTTGAGGCAAGATCCATTCTGAGCATGTCCATATTTGTGTGCTGTTTTTACCAATTCTATTCTTGTACTCAATAGATGATACTTTTTTTTCTAATTCTTTTAATTCATTATCAATGTTAAATTTTAATTTTTGTATCAAATTCATTTTAATATTATTTAAATTTTTTGAAGTTTCATTTTCTATAGTTGCAGTAAAAGTGATTGGTTCGCCTGGAACAAATCCGGTTTTGATCACAGTTAATGTAGCTCGTATGCTTTTGTTGGTGAATACACCAAATCCTGAGTTTTTTTGCATTGACACAGTTTTTAGTTCTCTTAGACCATTGAAATTGTTCAAATCAACTTTGGAAAAGATGGTCAAGTCTTTTTTTATGACTTTTTCAAAATTCCAGTGGACATTGATAACGGCCTTGAGCGAGTAGCTCACTGAGCCGCAAACGCTATGGAAACTTGATGGTAAACTATCTGGCAGTTTAATGCTGAACGGGAACTCATGATTGCCCGCCTCAATTGGCTTGTTCTCTACAAGGACTAGGTCAAGATGAATGTAGTTCTTGCTTGCGTGCACATATGTCTTATCATTTCGCGATGTTTGGCTTTCCAGCCAGCTTGCATTGGCAAAACCATTGAGCACAATTTTTATCTTGTATACATTTACTTTTTTGCTTAGCTTGGCAATTATTTTACCAGCTAAAAAGTCTCCAGGATAATATACCTTGTTATCAAGCAAAATATCAAATAAATTCATTTAAATTATCTTGTAAATATTTATGCACTTAAAAAACAATTGTAATATATAAACTTAAATTTGAGTATTATTATGAAATTCTATTAATATGTTTATTTTTGTTAAATGTCAGTCTAAATAAAAATTTTTTCTTGAACATGTTTTTATCGGCAAAAATTTTGGATTATTTAAAATATTTCAAGGTTTGTCGAAAACAAGTTAATCTAAGGTTGATTCAATTTGGCTGATAAATTTAAAACAAAAACTTCATTTTGAAATCAATATAATTTATTTTGAAAAAGTTAAATTAAAGATAAAAATAAAGGATGACAAAAACTAAATTTTTTGCAAATTAATTTTTAAGTTAAATTTTTGAAGACGAGATTTTCAAGCTCCATTGGGATTACAAATTCCAAATAATTGTGTACATGTACTTGCGTCAAATTGATTGGCTGTAATATTTACCCTTAACGTATTCCTATTTTAAAGTTAAGTGTCACTTAGCACCAGTTCTTTTTCATTTCGACAAAAGAGTAGCTATCAAATACAAAGAAGATCTATATAAATTTTCAAACTGTAATTACGAATAGAAGTTTTTGTTTATTTAATAAAATATTTATAGCCAAATTACAATCTCTATTAAACTTTTAAACAGATACATTTTATTAATAAAAATTGAAAAAAAATATATATAATAAATTTTTATAATTCTAATAAATTAGACTTTGACTAAGTTTGACCTTCTTCCAATATTGAGAGGCGCCTTTCGACTGCCTCTCGATATTGATTGAGAATTTGTTTGTCTCTTAGCATGGGAGACTGTTGCGTTAGACAATGAAATATCAGCTGAGCTTCTTTGTACATGTTGACACATTTTTGCGGCTTGCCAAAAAACTCTTCCATGGCAGCCTCGCGACACAGCTCAATAGCATGTATGTACAACAGTTTGTCTGCGCACAAATTTATTCTCTCCATGTTCCATTTATTCCGGCTGAATTCGGTTATATACAACTGTTTGGACTGATACAAGCAGAATTTGTACATATTATTCAATTGTTTGAGAATTTTTTTCACCTTGTCGGTGGTCTTCAAGCGCTCAAGTTCCAGCTCGTCTTTGGCATAGCTCAGACCAGGCTTCAGCAACTGAAGACACTTCAAATAAATGACCAGCTGTTCGGCTTTTTTGTACGAAACATCGGCCACTGTGAATTGGTCAACTGCTGGCGGACTAGTACCACAATTGGACTTAATCAACGGACTGAACCTTGTCTTGGCCAACTCAATCAAATAATTACATAGCACTAGAATAAAATTCAACTTTTCTACAATTTCATTATGAATTGTCTTTAAAATAAAAATAAGATAAATAAATTTTTTGATAAGCATATTTTTTTTTAATTTGGAAAAAAATCCGAGTCTGGCAGGACTCGAACCTGCAATCTCCTGATTCGTAGTCAGACGCGTTATCCATTGCGCCACAGACCCTCTTAACCAAACACTTGAATAAATTTCAAAATAGCACTTACATCAAGTATGGTGTCCTCTTCCAGATTGTCGATCAACACTGGTTCACATTGGTTCATTATGAGCAAATTGCCTCTAGTCTCCAAGAGCCTATTGCTTGACGGCGAGGATGAGCCCACTTGGAACTTGGCGCCCTGAGGCGATGTTGAAAAAGCGGAAAAGTCATGCTGCTGAATCTCGTTTATTGAATTCAATCGGTTACGAGATGACATCTTGGACGAAAATTTGGACAACTCTGAGTCCCCAAAGCGTGGTGGTGTGACAGCTTTTTGAATTTTTTTTTCCATGAGTTTAAAATTTTCAATCTGTGATGGAACTGGTTGGAGATCACTTGGACCTGCTGCCGACACTTTATTAATAAGAAAAAAATACTTTAATTTATCTAACACCAAATACTAGAATGTATCTAATTTAACAGATAAAGACATCTACAATTATCATGCAAAACCTTACTTTTAGACAAATTAACACTATCTTTTAGTTTATTATTATTACTAAGCAGTACATAATCATTTACTAAATCTGGTAATGAGAATTCTTTAAAATTATTATTATTTTGTTTAGATAATAATTGAGGAAATTTGGCTTAATTTGTAAACTACCTGCTAGTTCTGATTTGGAATTGTGAACAGACGAGTGTGTTGACATAAGCTGATCTTGGTTGACCGCTTGGCTACCATCATTGTTATTTTTTTCAACCAGGAATTTATGTGTGGAAAAATCCTCAAAATTGATCCTATCCACGGGGTTTCGCTTAAGCATTTTAATTAGCAAGTCTTTTAGGTGAATAGAAGTTGAATTGGGAATACTGGCATTAATTAATTTTAATTAAATAAAATTTTTAAAATTAGCTTAATTGTATACTCTGGAACTAGATTAATGTGCTTTTCGTAGAAAATTTTCAAAGCCTGGGGCGAATCGGCGGTAAATGGCGCTTTTCCAGTCAAACACTGGTAAGCTATTGTCCCGATGCTCCAAAGGTCAGCTTTTTTGTCATAATGAAGGGACATTATCACTTCTGGAGCCATGTACAAAGGCTAAATTTTGGACAAAATTAAAAGATAAGATTCAAATAAGTTTTTTTTCCATACAGATCCACACAAAGTAGCTGCCATCACTCCTTCTTGAAGAAATCTGGCAAAACCAAAGTCTGCTATTTTAAGCTGAATGTCCTTGTTGCTGGCAACAGCCTTGTCCACTCGGAAGTTAAGGAGGATATTCTGCGGCTTCAAGTCCCTGTGTACAATGTTATTGCTGTGTATGACGTTTATAGCTGCGGCGATCTGCTGCAGAAATAGTGATATGGTGTCCTCGCTAAGGGTGCCTTTGGCATGCAAATAATCAGCCAGATCACCACCATTGTAATACTTGAATTTTTTTAATTATTAAATTTAATTAGAATATAATTAAAAATTGAAGAAAAAAACCTCCATAACCAGATAGACGTGGTTTGTCGACTCTTTGAAGTCAAGAAGACATACCACGTTTTCGTGATGCAAAGCAGTAAGTTCTTTCAAAATTTTGATTTCCTTGGCAAGCAAATTTTGAGATTTTCCCAAGTTTTTTTTTGTTATGACTTTGATGGCCACTTCTTCTTTGGGCGGATTTTTGTGCCGACCCTTGTACACAATTGCGAAAGCACCGTGACCAATTAGGTCCTTTTTCAGGTATTCGTAGTCGCCAATTGAATCCATTTAGTTATTTACGTATTTCTCGAGTCTAATGTCAAAATTTATGAATGAATAAATTATAAAAATAATTTGCAAATAATTTATTAGTATTTATTATTATTTAAAAATAAATAAAATTTATATTCTTTTGTTAAATTTGTCTTCAATAGGAAAATATTTATCATTTATAAAAAAAAAATTTTTTTCTCTTTTTAATAGAACAAGTTAAAAGTGAAAGTGAGCCAAATTTCGATTTATATAATCAAAACAAATACATATTTTTAATTATTTTAATTTAATTTTTAATAAAAAAACATTAAATTTTTTATTTCTTCAAATCAGCATTACATTTAAATTAATTTATTTAAAAAAAAATAAAAAAAAAATATTTTTTTGCTCCAAAATTAAAAAATCGTTTGCATTTTTTTTAAAATTAAAATAAAAAAAGATGCATACGTTTTAGATTAAGATAGACCGAGTTTTTTCTATTAATTGCTACTTGTGTATACGAGATCATAATCAAAATTTTAAGTGATACATAGATTTGAATCATATTCTTAAGAGTAGGTCTAAAATTCTTAAAAAATTGGATATTTTTTTAAATATTTGCCATGTTTATACATTTTTTTAAAGAAAATATTTTTTAAAATGAAAGAACCAGATTTGATATCGGACATGAAAGAATCTCCAGCCCAGCAGAATAAAAATGACCAAAAGAGTGCCAAGACCGATATGACCAATCTGAAGCTGAGTGCCAAAATAAGAGTACTTAAGTGCAATAATCAGATAAAAGAGCTGCACACAGTTCTCAGAGATTGGTAAATAGATTAAATTAAATAATTGTCTAAATAAAATTAATAATTATTTTTTTTTTTTCTAATTAAAAGCGAAACATCTCACAGTGATTTTAAATTTTACTCAGATAGATTGGTATGAGACAAATTTAAATAAATAAATAAATGAAAAAAACACTTTAAATTTAATTTAATTTAATTAATTGATAAAATAATTTAATAAAAGATTCGCTTGTTGGTAGAAGAGGGCCTAAACGAGCTGCCGTACAGTCCGACTACAGTGGTGACACCGTCCGGTTGTGACTATGAAGGAGTCAAGTACATAAGCGGTGTTTGCGGTGTGAGTATTATGAGAAGTGGTAAGTGTTGGACAGATTGGAAAAGCATGCTTTGAGCAATTTTAATTAAATTTAAAAATAAAGGTGAAGCTATGGAAAAGGGTCTGAGAGAGTGCTGCAGGAGTATTCGAATAGGCAAAATATTGATCCAGTCCGGTGACGAAGATAGCAAAAAGTCCTCTGTTATTTATGCCAAATTTCCCAAAGATGTCAACACAAGAAAAATACTGCTCATGTATCCGATAATAAGTGAGTAGATAAAATAAGCTTATTTTTGTGCCAAGTTTTGTCAATTTAATTAAAAAAGCCAGTGGTTCAACAATCAACTTGGCAATTAGAGTGCTCAAAGAGCACAGTGTGGCCGAGTCAAACATCCTGATATTGTGTCTTTTCTCAACACCAAACGGACTTCAAACAATCAGCTCACTCTATCCAAGCGTTCACATTCTCACATCTGAAATTCATCCATACGTGCCAACTGATTTTGGTCAAAGATACTTTGGCACTGAATAAAATTATTAATTTTGCTTGTTTGTTGTTTATGATTAAAATTAAATTTTAAAAGTTTTTAAATGCTGGTTTTTTAACTATTAGTTATTTAATTTAAAACACTAAAATAGATTTATAATCTCAATTCAAATCCTTGTCAAAAGGCTTTAAAATTTAAATAAAATATAAAATTTCATTATTTTTATTATTTTTTAATTAATTTTTTAAAAAAATTTAAATTATTGTTAATAATATTCTGATTGCATTGTACCACACTTGCCTCTAACATTTTCCTTGTTGTTACATATTTTTAGCTTGGAATCAAACACCAGCCCAATAGGACAGTCCATTATATTCAGTATTCCATTAGCGCACATTTTAAATTTTTGACAATGTCCCTCAACTGGCGACAAATGGTCTGAATGTTGACAATTTTCTGATTCATACATCATTTTTTCCTCAATGGGATAACTTTCCTGGACATAATTTCTATTTTCATAGCTTTCAGCCGAAATTTTACCATACTCCTCACTCGAGCTTGATTCATACAGCTCACCATTTACTTTCAAGATAATAAATATTTGAGTAATTAGCAAAAAAGTTTTAAACATTTTTAAAATTATTTAATTTGAATAAAAATATTTTCCAGATTTAAATAGGTTTAAATGGCCGAATTAAGTGACATTGGTCATATTTTAATGTTCTCTACAAGTTTAATTAAAAGAACTTTATAGGATTAAATTTATTTTTTAATTACTTAAAAGGATTATTTGATAAATTTTCAATATTAAATAGAACTGTATGACTACCATCATCTGTTTCCGCATTACAATTTATGTTTATGCCCGCATTGCCAACCAAGTCTTGAACAAAGGCTCCAGTTTTTACCCTAAATTCCAATTTATATGTTATCTCTAACATATCATCAATATAAGTTGGTTGAACAAGAGGAACCTTAAATTTATCATCAATTTCAACTTCAGTGGCACTCAAGATTGGTGTTGGATGTTTGACTGTTGAAAGCTTTCGCTTGTAAATTGCTTTATTAGTTTTGTCTGCTTTGAAAACAATATTCTGAACCAAATAAGCTTCTAATCCATTAAGTTCTCGTTTACTTTCATTATTTACTTTTATCTTAAACTTAATTAATTGATCAATGGCATAGCTGTATCTCTCACAGGATAATTTGGCATGAATGATTCCACTTTTGGCACAGCACATGCCATTTGTTTTTTTAAAGTTATGATTGGTCAAGCTAGTCTTGTTATGGGAGAAGCCGCAAGAATTTATGACCGTAAAGTACTGGGTTATTTTGCGGTCAATAGACCAAGATTTTTGAAAAAAAGCGCACAAATGATAGCTGGTCTCTCCATTTTTGTGCTTGAAACTGGATGGCAAAGACTTGGGAAGATCAATTTGAAAGTCGTAATTGTACGATCCTGGATCGAGTTCATGATCTGGAACATTCTGTGCCAGAAAAGAGATGTTGGCCTTAAGGTAAGGCTGGAAACCTTGGGTGAAATTATTTGAATTCTTCTTCTTAATTGTGCACGAACTAGACCCATTAATAGCTAAATTAATTGATTTTAATTTAACTGGTTGGGTTATGGTGAACTTGAGCGAGCCGTGGACTTTTTCGCCAGAAAAATACACCCGGTTAGCTCGCGAAAAATAGATCTCCACGTTTGTTAGATAACCCATTTTGAATACTTAACTAATTTAATCACAAGATTTGATTCAAATTTTGAACATTTAGTCAATTTATAGGAGATAGCTAAGTTTAATTTTAAAATATTTAAGATAAAAAGTTTACTTAATTAATAATTTAAAGATAATGATAAGAAATATTAAGATGTTTTAGTAATGTTTTATTTTTAATTAATAGATTGTTCATTAAATTATTTGAAAATTAGGTAATATTTTTTTATTTTAATTTAAGGACGTATTGTGAAAATTTGAGTCTAAAAATAAAATGTAATTATTAAGTTAAATTATTATTAAAATACAAAATCAAATTAAAATTAAATAAGACAAAAATTGTTTATGTTGATAAATATAAAGAATATAATTATATCTTTTTTATTTCTATTCTCATAAATTTTTATCATTGTTTGTATTTAAAAATTTACTGTGCTAGTAAGCAATTTTAATTTTACTTAATAAAAGACGATCTTTTCCCTAATTAGCAAATAATGCCATTATAAATGATAAATGATGCAAATATTTGCCAGATGCAACTAATAGATAAAATTAGATTTTAAAATCCAAGAGTATATTTCTATTGATTATTCACTAGATCTGGTTTTAATCAGCCAACAACTTCCAGCAATGCCAATCTAGTTGGTAAATAAACTATATTTTATAGAGTAAACTAAAGTATATTTTGATCGAATGAGACAATATTTTTAACTGTAAGACAATATGCTTCTAAAACCACTAATATGGAAAGTGGATAATAGTTAAAATATACTAATTAATAAGCTTATTTAATTATTAAGACAAACTGTTAAAATTGCCAAAAAGACAATAATTAAAACCCATATTATTTTAAAAAAATATTTAAAAAAAAACAAAAAATTTATTAAATTTAAAACAATTATCTTTTCTTTAGTAAAACTTTGGCACCATTTTTAATGTAACGAACAACGCCTTCCTCTAGTTCTAACTTATTATCTAATGGCAAAAATTCAAAATTGACAATCAACTTGCACAGAGCTATCTTGAGCTCAATAAGAGCAAACTTCATGCCAATACAATTTCTGGGTCCGTTGCCAAAAGCCATGAAAGCAAGTGGATTTCGTTTGACTTGGTGTCTCGGTGGATAGAACTGGTTTGGATCGTGTGGTCCCCACAGATCGGCATCAAAATGAATGCTCAGCACATCGACAGCTATCGGTGTATCGACTGGTATGTCTATTCCCTTAATGGTTGTCTTTTTGGTGCATCTACGTGCCACAACTCTTTAATATCATTGATTAATAAAAGAATATTCTATTATCTATATTTAATACATACGAATTGGCTATGGGGTAGAATCTAAGGACTTCCTTGACAAACCAGTCGAGATATTTGAGCTCTTGGACAGAGTCTGAATTGATTAGGCTCAGATCAGTTCCAAAAGCTGCCGATATCTCGTCATGTAGTCTCAATTGTTCATCTGGATGAGTGGCAAGCACATGGCTGGCATAGCTCAATGCTGTGCTAGTGGTCTCGTAGCCAGCCAGCATAAAAAGCAAAAGATTTGCTTCAATTTCCTTTTAAATTTTTAGAATTAAAAAAAAATATTCATTTTCCAATTACCTCTCCGGTAATGAAACGTTTTATGTCACCATAATTAACATTCCTATCATTTTCATTATTAATTCTGGCATCGATTAATAATTGAATATAATCCTTTCTATTTTTGTTGGATATATTTTCTCTTCTAGCCACTAGGTCACATATTTTATCTTTTAACCAAAAATATGGATGCCATTTTTCTTTATCTATTAGCTTACAAGCTACGCCATTTATAAAAAACATGGAATGTAAAATCATTTCTTTAAATTCATAAAAATAAACTCCCATATATTCTGGTACTCTTGGATAAGCCGTATCTCGAAAAATGCTTTCAGACCGTTCATAATAACCATTGACCAAGTCATACTGCATGTTTATATCAACACCAAATGCACAATTCCAAATGCTGTCCATGGTAAATCTCTTGAAATACTCGGACACATTGACCTCTTTGTTTGCCTGGCCATCTTTATTCAACACATCAATCAGTCTATCAGCACAATTGACCAAAATAGGACCAAGCTTTATAAATAAATGAACACAATTTATCTTAATTTCAATTTATTTATCTCTTTACTTCTCTCAATTTGGCCGAAGAGAATGTAGGATTCATTATCATTCTCATTCTCTTCCATCTGCCTTTGCTGGATTCAAACAAGTCGATGTATGCATCATTTTCTTTTCTGTTCAAGAAGGATTTTTTTCTTGCAGAAAAATTGGTAGATTGCTTAATAAAAACCTCTTGGATAATATCCAAATCACTGGTAACTATGACTGGCAAATGTCCTTCAAAATACCCATAAGTTTTGCCATATTTTTCTGTCCATTTTTTTATAATTTCCGAATAATTTTTATCCTTATGGATTTGACGAAAGTTGCCATAAAAGAACTCATGCTCTGGGCTTTGGAGGCCTCTTTTCTTGAAGAATCGATAAGAGCACCAAATTTTACTTTAGATATATAAAAGATATTTTAAGCTTTTAATAAAATAAAATATCAAACCTTATATATAAAAAACTCAGACTAGCCAATGATAATGTAGCTGCTTTAACTATAAACAAAAAATTGTATTGTGTATTTTTTATACTTTCTATCCAAATATTATCATTTAAAACTTGTAATAAATTATCAATTTCAAAATATTTAAAATTCATATTAAATTTAGAAAATTTTAACTTTTAATTATTTAAATAAGCAAGCTTTGGCAAATGTTTACGAAATGTGAGTAGGCTGGTAAATTTTAAAGCAATTGTTCAGATTGAAAATAAAACCTTTTAATTTAAGTCTATTTTTAGAAAGTAAACAAGATTGCCTACGTAATTTTAAACCAAAATAACTAGTTTATTTATTATATAAAAACAAGCTATTTAATTAAGTTTAAATTTTTTAAATTTTAACATTCGCTTGATTATAATTTTTATTTTTATCATCTAGGATAAAAAACAACCTACAAAATTAGAAGGCTAACCCAGTGATCACTTATAAAAATAATTTAAATAATTTTTGAAAATTAAACATAACTTTGTCATTCAAAATTCACAACTTAAATATCTATTAATTAATTAACACTATTCGATTGTTTATATAAACTATTAAAAATGCTTTTTTTTATTTTTTCGAAAAAAAATAAAGGATAATTTTAAATGACTGACCTAACAACAATCAAGTAAATAAAAATTCTTAATTAAATTTATATTTAAAAAATTAGAAAAAAATAATTAAAATTTTATCAAAAATCAATTAAAAAAGAAAAGAGAATTTAAAGTAAAACTAAAACTTAACAAAATATTCAAACTCTCTTTTTTAATAACACCTTAATACCATTTTTTGGAAATCTGACCACTCCTTCTTCATATTCCAACTTATGAGTTTTGTCCAATGATTCCAAAAATTCAAAATTGACAATCAACTTGCACAGAGCTATCTTGAGCTCAATAAGAGCAAACTTCATGCCAATACAATTTCTGGGTCCGTTGCCAAAAGCCATGAAAGCAAGTGGATTTCGTTTGACTTGGTGTCTCGGTGGATAGAACTGGTTTGGATCGTGTGGTCCCCACAGATCGGCATCAAAATGAATGCTCAGCACATCGACAGCTATCGGTGTATCGACTGGTATGTCAATTCCCTTAATGGTTGTCTTTTTGGTACATCTACGTGCCACAACTCTTTTTATTCAAATTAGTTAATTAATCTACATATAGTTAAATAAAAAATTCAAATTACGAATTGCCGATCGGATAGTATCTAAGGACTTCCTTGACAAACCAGTCGAGATATTTGAGCTCTTGGACCGAGTCTGAATTGATTAGGCTCAGATCAGTTCCAAAAGCTGCCGATATCTCGTCATGTAGTCTCAATTGTTCATCTGGATGAGTGGCAAGCACATGGCTGGCATAGCTCAATGCTGTGCTAGTGGTTTCGTAGCCAGCCAGCATAAAGAGAACTAAATTGGCTTCTACTTCCTTGAAACAATGTTTTTATATTAATAAAATTTTATTAATATCAATAAATAATACTTTTGGACTTAGTATTTTTTTAATTTCTGAATAATCAAAAGACTTTTCAGTATTGTAATCAGCACTTGCATCAATAAGTAGCTGAATATAATCCTTTTTCTTGAGGTTTTCCTGGTCAAGTCTTTTTTTGACCAATTCACCTATTCTATTACGAAGCCAAAAATATGGTAATAGTTTTTCATGATTTGCAAAATTTGCTTTTACAATCATCAAAATGGTAAGAACAAATAGAACGAATTCTTTCATTTCGTAAAAGTAGATACCAAGATACTGTGGCAAGATTAAATTGGAAGAAATTCTAAACACTTCTTCACATTTTTTAAAATATAAATTATCTTTTTCATACTGCATGTTTATATCAACACCAAATGCACAATTCCAAATGCTGTCCATGGTAAATCTTTTGAAATACTCGGACACATTGACCTCTTTGTTTGCCTCGCTGTCTTTATTCAACACATCTATCAGCCTGTCAGCACAATTGACCAAAATAGGACCAAGCTTTATAAATAAATGAACACAATTTATCTTAATTTCAATTTATTTATCTCTTTACTTCTCTCAATTTGGCCGAAGAGAATGTCGGATTCATTATCATTCTCATTCTCTTCCATCTGCCTTTGGTAGACTGAAACAGATCCGAATTGGGATCATTGTCCTTACGACTTAAATATCCCTTTTTTCTTGCAGAGAAATTGGTAGATTGTTTGATAAAAACCTCTTGGATAATATCCAAATCACTGGTAACTATGACTGGCAAATGTCCTTCAAAATACCCATAAGTTTTACCATATTTTTCTGTCCAGTCTCTCAGTATTTCAGAGTAGTTTTTATTCTTTATAAGTTGGCGAAAGTTGCCATAAAAGAACTCATGCTCCGGGCTTTTGAGGCCTCTTTTCTTGAAGAATCGATAAGAGTACCAAATTTTACTATTTTTACAGAAAAAAAGATAAAGGTTTTTAAAGCGGCTTTTTCAAATTACCCTAGGTAAACAAGGCTAATACTTGCCAATGTTATCGAAGATACTTTTAAAACACTGATTGGATTTATTTCTAGTTGAGTAATTTTTTCCAATATCTGCTCAACATTCAAATGTCTTAAGTTTTCCATTTTTTTGATATTTTTTTCAATTTTAGAGAATTTTATATCATAATAATTTATAATAATTTTTGAATGATCTTGCTATTTTTGCTTTATGAAAAATTCTGGCATTACAAAGCCCTTTTACGAAGCAAAAAAGCTTTTCAAAAAATCATGATTTTTAATTTTTTTAAATTATTATACACTTTATAATTTAATACCAACTCCTAACAAATGTTGATATTGTTTAAATTTAACATAAAAATAATTTTCTTGATCAATTTTTGATTCAAATGGTAATTTTCAAATAGTTTACCACAAAATGTTTGACAAAATACTTCTAATTAATTTTCAAGTTTATTTTTAAATAAATAGCGAGACAGTCATTTATGGAAAAATAAGAATAACCACTTTGGAAAATTCTTTGTCAATCTGTATGAAATTTTACTCTTGTTAAATGTTGATTTTCCATATTAAAATTCCAAAGAGCAAATAATTACAATCTAGTTCATTTTTATATCTTGGATAAAATAATCAGTTTGACAAATCATCAATAGATATTGTATAAATTTGAATTTTTAACCATTTTTATGAAAGATAAAAAAGTGACCAAATTTCCTATATTTTAATTTCATTTGGTCACTAGTTTTCTGGTCCATCAACTTGCTTATCAAAATTTTCTCTTACTTAAGAAAATAATATTAATTATTAAAGTATTATTCTTATTTTAAATTATTAGAATAAAGTCTTCACTTAATTATTTTATTAATGGTTTTTAAAATTTGGTCCATCATCATCATATATAGTCCTGAAATTGTTAATTAGTCATTATATCCTTATCACAAAAAGTTCATATCAACACAGCCTCTCTTATTTATTCATATTTTTAATCACTCACTGAAAAGAGACTTGCTGGTAAAATTATACTATAATGGGCTTTTTTAAAAATTGGAATAAAAAAAGCATTTAAAGATCAGTCAAGTATTCATTATTCAATTTAATCTAATAGTTATTTTTAAAATAAAAAAGAAAAATTTTATTATTTACTTAATTATAAAATTAAAATAAATATTTTATTAAATAAAAACTAATTTCACTATCATCAAGGTAATATTATTTAATGGATTTAACAATATGTTTTTCTTTTATTTAATAAAATAGTAACTCCATTTTTTGGAGATCTAACAGCTCCTTCAATTAGATTGATGTCATTTAACCTATGGTAAGACTTTGGCAAAAATTCAAAATCGACAATCAACTTGCACAGAGCTATCTTGAGCTCAATAAGAGCAAACTTCATGCCAATACAATTTCTGGGTCCGTTGCCAAAAGCCATGAAAGCAAGTGGATTTCGTTTGACTTGGTGTCTCGGTGGATAGAACTGGTTTGGATCGTGTGGTCCCCACAGATCGGCATCAAAATGAATGCTCAGCACATCGACAGCTATCGGTGTATCGACTGGTATGTCTATTCCCTTAATGGTTGTCTTTTTGGTGCATCTACGTGCCACAACTCTTTAATATCATTGATTAATAAAAGAATATTCTATTATCTATATTTAATACATACGAATTGGCTATGGGATAGAATCTAAGCACTTCCTTGACAAACCAGTCGAGATATTTCAGCTCTTGGACCGAGTCTGAATTGATTAGACTCAGATCATTTCCAAAAGCTGCTGATATCTCGTCATGTAGTCTCAACTGTTCATCTGGATGAGTTGCAAGCACATGGCTGGCATAGCTTAATGTGGTACTTGTGGTTTCATATCCAGCGAGCATAAACAAAATAAGATTTGCTTTAATTTCCTTTAAAAAAAGTTACACATAAATATATTCAATTTGACAATTTGTTACCAAGCTGGATAAAAATTTTCTAGTTTCAAAAAGATCATAATTTTCACTTTCCAACTTGGAATCAATTAGTAATTGAATGTAGTCTTTTCTTTTATTATCCTTATTTTCTCTTAATTCAACAATTTCTTGAACTTTCTCATTTAGCCAAATAAATGGAATCAATTTTTTTGGATCAACAAATTTTGACAAAACTGTCATTATAATAATTAAATATTCCAAAATAAGTTCTTTAAATTCGTGAAAAAAAACACCTAGATATTCGGCCAAAGACAACTCTAGTGTTCTCAGAAATATTTCTTCACATTTTTTAAAATATAAATTATCTTTTTCATACTGCATGTTTATATCAACACCAAATGCACAATTCCAAATGCTGTCCATGGTAAATCTTTTGAAATACTCGGACACATTGACCTCTTTGTTTGCCTCGCTGTCTTTATTCAACACATCTATCAGCCTGTCAGCACAATTGACCAAAATAGGACCAAGCTTTATAAATAAATGAACACAATTTATCTTAATTTCAATTTATTTATCTCTTTACTTCTCTTAATTTGGCCGAAGAGAATGTAGGATTCATTATCATTCTCATTCTCTTCCATCTGCCTTTGGTAGATGTAAACAAATTGGAACTTGGATCATTTTCTTTCCTGTTCAAATTTGATTTCTTTTGCGAACAATTTATTTTTAAATTATTTTTAAAATAAATTAATTCTTTACTTTTCTAGCCGAGAAATTGGTAGATTGTTTAATAAAAACCTCTTGGATAATTTCCAGATCACTGGTAACTATGACTGGCAAATGTCCTTCAAAATACCCATAGGTTTTACCATATTTTTCTGTCCATTTTTTGATAACCTCTGAATAATTTTTGTCCTTATGGATTTGACGAAAGTTGCCGTAAAAGAACTCATGATCCGGGCTTTTGAGGCCTCTTTTCTTGAAGAATCGATATGAGTACCATATTTTTCTAAATTAGAAATTGGATAAACAAATCAAATTAATAATTTGATTATACCCTAAATAGATTAGTCCAAGACCAAGTAATGTTGTTGAGGAAGCTTTTAGAAGCGTGAGTGGGTCTGGTAAGTAATTTTCAATTTTAAATTGGTTCAGCTCAAGCCAAATGGATTCCCAATCAAAAGCCATTTTTTTTAAATTTTTATAATAAACATAAAATATTTTAAATGTTAATTTGAGTACACAGGTAAAACTAGATACTTAATTAAGAGAATTGTTGCAATAATTATTGGTAGCGATTTTTTTTTCCAGAGAAAATTGTTTATTTGAACAAATCTCATTATACATTTTATTTTCTAAATATATTGATTTTAAAAGTATTTAATTAAACAAATATTTGATAATAATTGTCAAGGAAGAAAAAAATAAAACTTGAAAAACTTTATTTGATCAATAATTTAATCTTTGATTAATTTTTCGAAATAAATCGGAAATAGCTTCAGTTTAGGATCTAGATAATTAACTCGGCTCTCAGTTTCGTATGTGTTCACTCTTGGCTCATGTACCACCTCTGGCTGGTGTCCAGGATGGGCTACCACCCGATGCACTAGATGCAAAGGAATAATCAATCTTGCCACTTAACAAAATACTAATCTACCTGGTAAATAGGCTGCTTTTTCCTGTAAACTAACTGGTACATATTTGCTACTGTTGGTATTCAGTTCCGAGTGTGTTGTCTCATAAGCGTAGCCATAGCTCTAATTTTTAAAAGTTAGAATTTTGTTATCTATTTTTTTAAATTGACTAAATGAGACTAGACTTAGTGGTCGGTGCTCGCGGACATAATTCTTGTCACTACGGTCCTCATTCCAATTATTTTCCAAAACATCGCATCTATATCGGTTGATGCCAGTTCTGTTCTTGTCCGGGTGATGTAAATTCTGCGACATAATTAAGTCTTTTTAGTTCAAGAATAAAACTTTTAAAACAAAATAACTTGAATCAAATAAAATGTTTCCATGGATCTTGATTATATAATTTTCAGTCAAAATATTAGAGAAAAAAAAAAGAATAAAGAAACATTTATTCTAATTAATTAAAATATTTATTGATAAAAAAAAATAATAATAATAAAACATTAAATACAGTTAGATATTTGAGTCCTATTTGTACCACATATGAGGGACTTGGTTTGCTCATGGCTCTCTGAAGATGACTTTATTTCGAACTTGTTCTCGTTGGTGTCGACTTTTTCGGATAGACTTCTGGGCCTTTTTTTCCAACAGCTTAACACCTTGCCAATAATGTGCCGGAAGCCTTCGCGAAAATTTCTTGACATAAACGAGTACACAATTGGATTAATACAACTATTGACATAAGATAAGACAAAAAAGCTAATTCTCAAATACCACAATATTCCATGATTGACATTTGGTAAAACTTTGAACGAAACTAGAAGATTGTTGATAGTCAATGGTGACCAACTTAAGAAAAATATGGCTATGATGCAAATAAGCATTTTGATGATTTGCTTCCGGGTTGTTTCATCATCGCAGCGCACCGAGGCCATTCTTGTGCTTTTTTTGGAAATTTCGCGCATCACTGAACCTTTTTCTGTGTCCTCAGACCTTGGAAAATAATTTTTTTTTTTTTCTTTATAATTTAAAATAAAATTTGCAAAAATAATCTACTTGATGACTTGTAGGCTCACATTTTCGGTCAATTTACGCCTTGTGTCTGGCATTTTCCACAATTTGATACAAATTTTTGCGTATGTAAAAATCATAATTGACATTGGTAAAACGAGAATTATCGATGAGCGATAAATCTCGAAAATTTTCCAATTAATAGGTGACCATACGCGGATGCAAATGTAAACTTGACGCTTGATGCCGGTCTTGACCGCTTCTTTGCCAAATACCACCGGCAAAGCGGCAATCATAGACAAATTCCATATCAACAAGATGATTATTTTGGCCCTTTTTCTCGTGCACGTGTACTTGGCTCTGAGTGGATGCAAAATTGCCAAATATCTTTCCAAACTCATCATGGTCAAGTTTATTACAGAACAAATGGCAGTGAAAAATTGCATGTAATTAAACACCTTGCACATTGTGGGCCCAAAAAGCCATTCATTCGTGAAAAACTCGGTTATCTTTTATCAAAAAATAATTAATAATTTGAATAATCTAAATTTGGTGTTGTTTAATTACTTTAATTGGGACACAAATTATGATTAGAAGGAGATCTGCAGTGGCTAGGCTAAGAAGAAACAAGTTGGTAATACTCTGCAGCTTTTTTAGGTAGATGATAGAAAAAATGACCAGGAGATTGCCAAAAAATCCAAGAACAAATGTCAATGAATAGATAAGAACAGATGGAATGAATTTAACTAGCCATTGGAACATGTATTTTTGTTGATCCATGCTAAATAATTCATGATAGTCGAAGTCATAGTCAAGTGACTTGTTAGATAAAAAAGTTAAATTTTTCATTCTGATCTCACCGTCAAAAATTAAAAAATTGATTTTATGATACAATTAAAAAGAAAAAAAAATTTTTTTTTTATTATTGATTTTTATTAATTGAATAATTTTATCTAAGATAAACATTAAATGGATTAGTTTTTTTTTAAATGTTAATTTGTTTAACTTAAAAGAGAAAATTCAAATTAAAAAAAAAATTTATATAAATAAATTAGATTGTGTAATAATATTTTCGTTGAAGAACGGAAATAAATTAGACTCAATCGGAGATAAAATCAATTATCTAAAATGTCAAAAAAAACAGCTTTGGTAAATAAAGTACCTAATTTTAAATATCGCTTTAACTCTATCTGGCAGCCTTTATAAATCATTTTAGGCATTTTAAAGTTAACTAATTGATCATTTAATAAATGATGAGCATATTTTTTTACTCTTTTTTTTGCTTAAAAATTATCTTAAGATTTAAATCCCGATCAGGCAATTCATTCTATGTCAGATAAATTTATTTGACAGATAAAAATCTGTACCAAGTCATGCTAAAGCTCTTGTGGAACTTAATTTGCATAATATACACCTAATTTAGCACGGTCTTTAAGGCGCTTGAGCCTACCGGGAAAAGTCGACTACTTGAATTAATTTCATTACCAGCATTTGTTAAAGGATCCTTCCATGCTCCATCCAAGCATGATTTCCTCTCATTTTCTCTAATTGACGGCATTGTTCAGACAAAAAGGCAATTTTTTATCAAATATTTACCTCATTAGGCTCTAAGTGATCTTATGTTTGGTAACTTGCAGTTATTTTTCTAAATTTAGATAGCTAAATCTTGAGCGTCATTTAGTCAAATAGTTAATCAAATTAGCTAGGAACTTATGCCTTAGCAATTTGATCCATAAGAATATAAAAACTGCCTAATCCCAAATAAAAATTATTATTATTAGTATTTTCTTCTGGTATAAACTTAAACTGTGTTGATAAATATAAAATTAAGATTAAAAAATTTTATTTGTTATGCTCATTTTTTTTATATTTTGATGAAAAAAAAAATAGTTTATTTTTTTTTAATATATCTTATGGACTAGAAAAAAAAAAGAAATTTAATATTTAGATTTGATTATAACTTAATATATTTAATAAACAATTATTTTTGATTGAAATGAACAACAAATTTATTTTGAATTTTGTTGATTGGATTTGGAATAGCTCAAATTTTTGGATAAGTAGTGATCAATTCGCAAATTGGTTCTCTAGGTACTAATGTTTCCTTTAATTTTTTAATAATTAAATATCACGTGATTATATCCGATTTGTCATGGCTTAAAGCAGCCAAGCAAATTCAGAGACCATATTTGTGATCAAATAAACTTCGCTGATTAGAATAAAAAATTATATTTTATTCATAACGCCATAAAATAACTAGGCCTTTGACAATAAAATTTTTTATTACTTTTTGAATAAAATAAATTGAGTTCTCAAATTTACTCTTTAATTGAACATTATTTAATTTAATCAAATGACAAAATTCTCTACCCACTCATTACCAGAAATAAATTTTAAATTTATAAAAAAAGTATTTATTTTGTTAAAAATTATTTAAAAAAATTCTGCTTATTCTATCTATATGTATTCGACTAAAGATCGATTAATTTATCCTTATTGTTCATATTTTTGATGCTTGATTTATTTATTATATGTTTTTTTTTTTTATAAGTAATTGTATAATAAACGATTGATCATAAAATATTGGCACTATTATTCATATGCTATCAATAAATTAAGAAAATTATTGTTTTTTTTATCTTTTCTTTTCTTTTTTTTTTCAACCATTCAATTTATCCATATATAATTTAATTATGTTAGATAAGAAAAGGAAATTTTCGAACTGAAAACTCTTTATTATTAAAAAATTTTATTAAATTTAAAACAGCTACGAAATGCTAAAATGCTACGAACTTAATTAAAATTTAACTATTTATACATTTGGAATGAATTATTGGAATAAAATTAGTCCTAAATTTAATAAGAAAATCTAAAATTTAATTTAAAATTCAAATTTGAACAAATCCTTAAATGTTTTTATAGAATAGATAATATCGTAGATTTTTTTTAAGCCAGATTCTAGAAAAACTAGCTTATCGACAATCTTTAAATGATGATAGACAAGACAATTTTCTAAAGCAGATATAAAATAAAAATTAGATACAAGAGGATTAATTTATTTTAATCAAAAAATGGATCTTTATTAAAAAAATAGAAAAATTGATTCCAAATTATTTTGACTAGGAACCCAAAAAGTTTATTTTCTTTTTCGTATTTTATATAATAATTTTTGAAGAGAAAAATTAAAAAAGTAATTAATTTGGCTTCTTCCAGACTCAAAGTTCGTTTAGCTCAAAGATATATTTTTTTTCCGTATAGGCCCAATTGCTTGAGCAAATGATTAATTTATTTTTTTAAACTGACGTTGAATTATCTAATAAGATGATTATACAAAAATTCAATCTGCTATTATTATTTTTTAAAAGATAATAAATTTTAAAAATCAATAATTATTTATAGTTAAAAATTAATTTTTTTTTGAATATATTATTAGAATAAAATTTCTAATATTATTTAAAAAAATAATATTAATCAAAAATTAAAAATAAAGATTAAATAAGTTGATTTACCTTTTAGGAAAAAGCTTTTAGAAGCTTTAAAAAGAATAAACATTAATTTTTGTTAGCTATTGTTTTAACAACTTATTTACTTAAGGTAAAATTTTGACAATTAAAAAATATAAAAAATGATAATAACTCCTAAACTCCTGACATTTTTATGCTATTAGATAGCATTTTTTGTTGCTATTTTTGATAACTTGGTATTTTTTGAATTTTCAATTAATTATACAAATGAAAAAGTGCTTGTTTTACCATTTCAATGACAAATGAATTCATTTTATTATCTTTTTTGATACAATTTTTATGATTTTTAAATTAATTCAATGGAAAAAGACTGTATAAATGCCTATCGAGTTATATTTTAAAAAAAAATGAATTTAGATGAAGATATATTCAAATGATATATTCCTTAATGCATCATTAATGTATTAAAATAAAATATTTTTTGGCCAATATTAATTCAATAAATCTACTAAATAAGAATGGGCGAGTAAGATTTTCAATGTTCACTATCAATTAGTAGGAATATTTATTAAAACAAGAACAACCATATTTTGAATATTTAAATTGCATTGTTACCAGCAACAATTCAATTAGCCTCACAAATTTAGGTTATTTAACAAGGTACTTAAGGCTGTCTCTTTCACATAAGGAGGCGGTCCCTGCAGACTTTTTGACTTCAATGAAACCAGCTGCTTTAATGCCAAAATCCGCTTCTCGACGTTTAGTGTGCTCCTTCCATAGTATACATTTGTACTAGAGTCCAGCACGTAACCTTCAATTTCTAACTGAAGATCTATTATCTTCTTTAAATTAGCATCAAACTCCATCAATAGCTTGCTTTTCACTCCGGCTGTCCAGATCTAATGAACCGTTTTAATTGCTAATCTCTGACCTTTTGTGGCCATCCCTTATCACTGCTATCATGTAATATATTATGGAACAATTAAAAGACTTCTAGTAACTAATTCTTTATTTATATTTAGTTTGAAGATAAATAATAATAAAAAAGAGCTGCTTATCTATGGAATCAAGGGCGTGACAAGTGACAAGATATTTAAAATGAGTAAGGATACTTTTATAAATTGCCAAATAAGGTGAAATGCATTTTAATAAGTTCTCGTTGATAAATTATTCAAAACATCAGCTAGTAATATGACATATGAGAGAATCTTATTTGTAAAATATTCTTCACTAATAGGCTGATATTCGTATAGCCGAGAGGTTTGCGTGTTAGTCATTCAAGCAGAGGGTCGAAGGTTCGATCCCCGCAAGGGGAGAGAATCTTATGAATGTCTCTGTAGTACGGGGCGACCAGTTTTCGACTGGGGATTTTAATAATTACGGCATAGATGATCAACTCGATGCAGTCACCTCTCAGTGTCAGATCGGAGCATTCGCTCAAAAGGTACTTAGAAAGGAGATGAGCTCCCCCCTATGCTCCACAAGGAGTGAACAAGGTTAAAAAAAAAAAGGCTGCTATTAGTTGAGACGAGTTCTAAATAAAATAAGAAAAAAAAAATTTACAATTTTATTCTAAATTAATTTAGGAATATTCATTATTAAAATAAACAAATAAAGAATTAGAAAAGTTAGAAAAAAAAATATTCTCATTAGTTCAAATATTTGTACAGTCTAAATTTTGGGCAATTTGGGCGCAGCGACGAGCGGATTGCTTTGCTCGATGAGCTTGCGACCCTCGGTCTTGTAGTCATAAGTACACGAATGCGCCTCGGCATTTCTATGCTGGGTACAATAATTGTTACCACATCTTAAAAACAAAATTTGAAAAAAAAAACCAATTTCTCCTTGACCTTGACTAATATTTACCTGCACATGTACGACGAGGCCAAGCCTGTCTTTTTCTTACAATAATAGCAATATCTGCTCAAGTCGGTGACCTTTTTTTTGACTTCATTGAGACCTATGCTGTTGAGATTGTTTGAACTGCCGGCTATTAAAATGCCCGAGTCGGTCGCGCTCGCCGACGACTGTGCACTCGTATTGAGCACGGGCGGAAGCTTGACGACTGACTTGGACGACTGGGCCAGATCGTTGGCTGACATAGAGAGCTGTTTTTGCTTGGCGGCCGAGTACACTCGGTCCGAGCTTTTGTCGAGAACGGGCGCCAGTATGGCGCTCGGCTGATACGGCTTGAGAATCGACGCCGAACTGGTCAAGCTAGTCTTGAGCATTTCGAGCCGATTGGCGCTCTTGAGTATCGGATTTAGCTGGCTATTTTTCTTCTCTGGCAAGCAAGTGATCGTTTCCTCGACGCTTGACTTGGCGTACAACGAGTCCAGTTTGGCAGGAGGCGGCTTCTTGCTCGCCACCACCGGCTTAGACTCGTCGTTTACACTAAAGCTGACTTTTTTGTTCGAGCTAGAGACCACTCGGTCATTTGGATTGTCGGGTTGTTTGTTAAGCGATTTATTGCGGTCCAAGTTGACTGTTTTGACAAGAATGGTAGCTGGCGAAAACGAGGCTATTTCGTAGCGTTTTGAGCGACGCTTTCTGGACGACTTGTCGCCGTCGATTCGCTTGCCACGCGTCAATTTGCCCTCTTGGTCCTGGTCAGGCTCTTGTTGGTTGTCCGGCTTGGCTACTTTCGAGTCCATTCGGCGTCTACTCTTTAGATACTCGACTTTGGAGCTCAGGAGGCCGTTTTTGTTCACACGGCCCGAGTAAGGGGTGTGCAAGTGATCGGCGCCGTCTGTCGGCGTGGTGAGAGTGGGCAGAGCGGTGGTGGCCAACGAGGACGGTATCGGCTGCTGTTCGTCGTTTAGCAAGCATTCCGATTTGTTAAGGATGAGCTCGTTGTCGTCCTCGTCGTCGTTGTCGTCAAATTCGTCGTCTGGCGCCAACTCGGACTCCAAGTTGTTGTTGTTCTCGCTCGACTGGCTCAAGTTGGGGTAATAGTGGTTCTCGTCGTCCTCTTCGTCGTCGTCGTCATAATCCTCGTCGTCGTCATCGTCGTACTCTTCGTCGTCGTCGTCGTCGTCGTCGATGTACTCGTCGGCGTACTCGTCGTCGCTTATTTCGTCGTCGTCGACCACATTGGCCTCGAGGTCGTCCTCGTTGTCTTTGCCGGCCGGATTGGCGCTTTTTTTGCTGCGTGTTTTTTTCGATTCGGCCTTGACCTCGTCGCGCCCTTTCTCCGACTTGAGCTTCAGTCGCTGCTTGATGAGCGTCATTTTCTCCTTGGTCTTTAGGTTCTCGCTGCTTGAGGATTTTTTCTGCTTGCCGTAGAGCTTGAGCTGCTTGGAGCGGGTCGAGGCCGACTTTTGCGAGTTGAGCTCGCCCGTCGAGCCGAACGTGGCGCCGGACAAAATGTCCTCTAAATTGTTCGCCAAGCTCATTGTGTCATGGTCGCCTTCGTCGTACGGTACGTACATCGACGCCGCACTTAAAATAAAATTACACTATTGTGCATCAATTTAGAGCTATTTGTTTTTCTCATTAAAGTATGGACTAAATTAAAGGACAAAATAGTTATCAATTTTTAACAGACAGAGTTGTTGAATCATGGAATAAACTATCAAAAAAAGCAATATCAGTGAGGACAGTTAGCAGTTTCAGGGCTCAAATTGATAAAGAAATAGTCAGACTGAATTTATAAACTCTGCAATAGCCTTAATGGCTAAATTTTACGCGCTGGTTTAAATCATTATACCGCGGGAACTACTACTCCTCTTACTACATAAAAGATAAGACTAAATAAGTGGGATTATCAGAAAAATGTGTGAGAACTACACGAACAAATTATGATGCTCATGGGACCACAATGGTAGACCAAGAAGCTCACTTTTAGGGACCAGTTTATTTATATTTTAGTTTTTGAATTTGTATTAAAATATTTATGATAATTAATAAACAAGAAAACAAAAACATTCCGATTAGCCTTTTATCTTATAGATAGTTGATTGTTTTAAAAAATGCGCCTGCGTCTAAACTTTTGTGCTATACTGTACAGTCACACCCAGAGTACAAAAGAGTAATCAAATTTGAATACTAATCAATGTTAAGCTCTAAATCGATTCAATTTTATTCTTTAAATTTAAAAATTTAATTAGAAGTTATTTATTTAAGTGTTTGATAGCAAAGCTTAGGATGCTTGGTTAAGTAGATGAGCCTGGAACAAAAAAACAGGAAACTTGAGGATGAGTTGATTTAGATAAAGCAGCAAAAAAAACCAGGTCGTCTACTTAAGGTAAGAGCCAATGTTGAATTTGATTATTTTTTATACTTGAATAAAATTATCAGAATAAAATTTTGTTTATGCTGATAGTGACTATCGAGTAGTTGATGACTATGTAACTTCTGAATCAGAATCTGAAGACGAGGTTCAAGAATCCAATAAAAAGAAAAGAACCAGGAAGAACTGGATCTATGAGAGAACATTCCACGATCAAGAAGCATCCAAAGAAGAAGTCTAAGAAGGCGCTTGAGCACCAATCAGAAGCAGATAAAGAAGAGA
Organism: Brachionus rotundiformis; assembly: GCA_016802295.1. NCBI lineage: Eukaryota > Metazoa > Rotifera > Eurotatoria > Ploima > Brachionidae > Brachionus > Brachionus rotundiformis. The sequence goes on from JAESIW010000166.1 coordinate 127,381, forward strand.
GAGTTGTCAGCTCAATCAAAGTTCTAAAGCGAAAGATAACAGAAGTAGAGGAAGAAACTCCACAAGAAACAGTTATACCAACAAAAAAGAACAAAAAAACAATTGATAAGGAAGCTGAAAAAGTAGTGCAAGCATCAACCAGCAGTGATATAAGTAAGAAAGTAGAAGCTCCACTAAAGAGAGGTAGAGGTAGACCAAGAAAAAACTTATAAGATATTACTTTATTTGAAATTATTTGAAATTTTTTATAATTCTTTTTTTTTTTAAATCAATTTAATAAATAAAAATAAGAGATACTTTAAGTAAAATTAGTTGCTGTTTTATTTAATTTAGGAGACAGACTAATAAATATAAGTTAAGGGTATTTAGTAAAATAAGAGATAGAAAAATATTAGTGATCGATTAAGTAATTTTAAAGATCGATTAAATACCTCCCATTTTTTAATTCCTCAAAAGCTTTTTATCATTTAATTTTAGTAAAATTTGAGTTCTCTACAATTTGATATATTCACTCAATGCAAAAGAATTTAATTATCATTTAAAAATTTATAATCAAAAAACTTCCTATAAAAATTGATTAATTCAAGTCGGTTCAAAAGCTTAGAGATGCGCATAATCCAAAGGTTTAAAAAAAATATAACTACCTTTTTGCACACTTTTATGATTAATTCTTAAATATCCTCTTAATTATTTTTATCTAAAAGATAATTTAGGAAAGGAGAATTTCCAGGGCAGCTAGGAGCAGATAGCAATTTTAATTTTACAAAATTTAGATTAATATTAAAAAAAGAGAAAAATAAAAAAAATGGATAAAAAATTGCATAATAATGAATTCGGTAAATGAGTAGATAATGCGAAAAGCTTTTAGCTAAATAAATCTAAATGGACTTGCAAGAGAGATAACTATATTTTAATCATGGGATACTAAATGCCAGCAAGGACAGTCAAAAGTTTCAAGGCTCAAATCGAATAATCCAACTGAATGCACAGCGACTATGGCGGCCATTTTGCCATGGCTAGGCACATCTTTGCATTGTCATTTATTACAGTTATATGTAAATTATTTCCTAATTAAATAAAAATTAAAATATTGAACTTATTTTTTTGTTAATTGAAGAGAATTTGTCTTACTGATATCTTAAATATGATAAAATGAATTTAGATCACTTCTTAATTTAATAAAAAATAATATATTAAGAACATCAACTAACAGATATGACACTTTGCTTAATTCATTAACCATCTAACTCTAAATTTAAATATTCTTATTTAAAAAGTATTTTAAGTAAAAAAAAATTTTATAATAAGTTTTTTTGATTGTTTTTATCTATTTATCACTGATCTACATTTAAAAATAAAAACTCAAAATTTTAGTCTAAAATATCACATAATGTTTTCGTAGACAAATTAAATTTTAATACTTTTTCTTTTTTCATTAAAACAATAAAACAAAATATAAAAAAATTATTTTTTCATTTTTTTTTTTTGTGTTTAAAAAATAAATAAACTCTATTGTCTCCACTTATGTACCAACATTTTTAAATAAACAATTTTATATTATTCATTTAATTTAATTATTAAAAACAAAACTATTTAATCAAAGCTTAATAGTTAACTTAATAATAATAAAACAAACCACCCAAATAAAATGCTCTATTCTCTTTTTTTAAAGAAATATCTTTTAATAAAAATAATCAGCCGCAGGTTATCTCTCTTTTACTATTAATAAACAAATTAATTAAAAATATTATTTATTTATAGCTTGAGGCCTGGTATTTGCTAGCTATCTAATATTTGGTAATTGGGCAAGATTGGAGTAGATACTGACCTCATGGCTCCGGAGACTGGCGAATTGGCCTCGCCACGGTCGATCACCCTGAGCAAATTGAGGTGATCGCCGTCGCGAAAAAGCAACAATGTGACATGTTTGTTGGAGTGTGAGTCACTGTTCCAGAGTGCTGAATCATCATGTATCTCCATCAAATCGGACACGTCGCGCAACAACGCGTCTTCAGTGGTCACTAAATCAAACAAGTTAAATGCAATGGTGGCAAAAAAAAAACCAAAGTACATCGGCGCGTGTTTATGGGCCCTCCGCGTATAGCAAGCACCATTCGTATAGTGGCCCCATTGGGAATGTTGTAGTCTTTGAGGCTGTGCTTGTCGTCCAGCTCATTGGTCTGCCATATCAAATGCTGGTGCGATATGGGTATGCCTTCGTGGCGCTGTATCTTGGCCTTGACCGACTGCACGGACTCCAAGGGCGATACTTTGAGCGAAAATGTCGTACCGGCTAGTGTTTCTATGTTTATGTCAATCATGTACCGGCTCAGATTGTACATTTCTCTAACAAAGATTAAAAAATTAAATTTTTACTAAATTTGCCAATTAATTGGAATGGAATGCAAAAGCTTAAGCAATAAAATAACTTTTTTTTTTTTAATTATTATAATTAGATTCAACTATTTTTTATATTTAAGAGTTAGAAAAATTTCGTCGGAACAACAAGAATAATTTGCTCATTTGCGTTGGAAAATTATGCTTAATTATATTAAGATTAAATTCAGATTGCTTAAAAAATGGAACTTTTCCAGGTCCTTAGTGCTCTTGTTGCTAGCTGGTATGCGGCGCATAATTCAATGCCGGGTCTAGGCTCGACTAAGCGCTCGACTCCTTGGTCACAGAACTATTTTCACTAAGAAACTCATCAAGTTTGACTTTCTCGGTTTCCAAGAGCAAAAACTAAAGTATTAGGTTTCCTAGCCTTGGATTTCCTAGGCGACCATGTTTCCAATCTTTTCCCACACACACACACACACACACTCTCTAGTTCAACTTAACCACCAACCAACCACTGAGACTTATCACCTGTAACCCAGCAAAAATATAAAAAATAAATAATTATAATATATATTTTTTTACTTTAATTAAATAAAAAATAAATTAACTTTTTTTTTTTATTAAATTCATTTATTAAACAAAACAAAAAAAAAATTTAAATTAAAATTAAAATCAAAATTTTTTTATATTCGCAATTTAGAATTTATTTATAAGTCTAAAAATTCTAATTATACCAAATTGATTGCCTAGAGCCAGCACAGACATGTGATTTGAATTTTTTAGATTAAATGTCACTGAGTTGTCTAGATGATACGCGCTTGTGATAAACGTGTTTGTTTGCTTAAGGCTGATAAGATTGCAGTTCGATAGATGATCGAGCACAAACAGGATAGAGTGGTTCATGTCCAGAGACAAACTGGGCTCATTATTGGAAAAAATGTCTATTTTTGAGCAAAAATCGAGCTCAAATTGATCTTGGATGTACCAAATGTAAATTTGGTCACATGTGACCGTGACTAAATGGTTTTTTTCCTGGTTTATCATGATGTGTATTATTGGTTCATTGTGGCACTTTTGTGCCAATGTAACTTCCTCTTTGCTTAAATCAAACAATCTGATCATTCCATCCGAGCATGCCAGTGTCAATTGGTCACCTTGGACCTCTTCACAGCTCGTTACTTGGAACAATTCGAACATAATTGACTTTAATTGAGTTAATTTTTTAGAGTATTCGAACAAAATAATTTGACTGCTTTTGTCCGTACCTCTCAATTGGACCACCATTAGCTTGCTTGTCGATGTGGAATAGATCAATTTTACTTGTGGATACTGTTTGTTAAGCACAAGTTCTTGGACTATTTTTTTCAGGTTTAAATCGTAGACTTTGAGAGTGTTTTGCTTGGTTCCAATATACAACAGACTGGACAACTGTTTGTCCCATTCAAGTGTCTCCACATGGGTTTTGGATATGGTAGATACCAGGCTGCAAAGTGGGTTCTCGATTGACCAAACTTGAAAAAAGTCAACTTTAAATATTTATTACTCTTATTCTACCACGTATTTGGTAAATGCTTTTAGCCATTATTTCTAAAGGTATATGAACAAATTATTTTTTTTCTTATTATAGCTCTATTTTATTTTTAATTTACAATTTAATTGATAAAATCATTTAAAATATAAGACTAGCTTATTTAATTGTTTAGAAAAATTTCATAATTTTAATACAAATTTATTAAAGTTTGAATAAAATTTTGCTTATCTAATATCGATTGAGTTAACAGATTCCATTTAATAACTTTTGTAAAAAATTAATAAAATTTAATATTTTAATAACTTGACAAAACACACGTATATATATATATATTTTAGGAATTTTTTTCAAATATTAATAAAAATATCAATTGTTAGTTAATATAGAATTATTCCTAACAGATAATAACTGTAACCTACTGGTTTATATACTTATTTACCAATTTGATTCGATTGCTATTGATATTTAAAAAAAATAACCTTTAATAATTCCATCCATGTCTGTCGATGCCAAAAATTTTAAATCAAAAGATATCCTGATCAAAACAATTGGAGACTTGTGGTCATTTAAATCCTCTTGGTTAAGCATGTCATAAGGTTCCGTGAATGGTTCATTTGATTCAGAATCTTGTCTATCTTCTTTAACCAAAAGCTTCTCATAGCCATTGTCCAAATTTAAATCCTCACCAGTCAGCTCATTGGCAATAGTGATGAGATTTTTTGTCTCTTTTCGTTTATTTTTATTATTTTTTAGATTTTTAAAAAGTCCAATTAATCCACCAGCTTGTTTGGTGGTCATTTCTTGGCTCTTGAACTCGAATTCATCATTTAGTTCAGATTGCAAGAAGTCTTGTTCGAATGTGTTGTATTCAGTGGTAGCTGAGTCAGGACTAGGCAAACATTTGTACCAGAATGCATCTTCGTCATAATTCAACAAGTTGGGCACTTGCAAAGACTGGAAAGTGATGGTTAGAAAATTTTGCAACGAGACCATGAATGTGTCTATCCAATTTTTGCCAAAATAGATGCTAAATTGTGGTGAATCTTCGGGATTTTTTATAAATGGCAAACAAAACCATTCTTTCCACTCATTTTGGCACTGAATTTTTGGAACATAATTTTCCAGAAATTCTACCACTTTGTCCAGTTTGTTTGTCTGAACTGCATATACAAGATAGTATCTGAGCAAGAATAGCTCGTATTTACGCGATATAGCATTGGCTGTGCCAAATTTCAATGATATTCGAGTGAAATATTTCTGATCCAAAAAGTTCCATAATTCAAGAAGACTGGTCAAATCATGTTGGTGAATGTAAGATAAAAGTAGCTCGATTATTTTGTCAGGTCTGAACGACTTTTCTTTGTCTGATTTGAGATCATGCTCAAAAGTTTTTAGTGACGAGCTAAAGCCTCTGAACAATAGGTACTCTTTGATTAGGTCATCCAGAAAGCTGACCGAACTTTGGCTGTTCAATACAGACAAGTTTACATTTTGCAAATTTGGATGCTCCATTATTCAAAAAATATTGTTTAATTTTATCACAAATTATATATATGAAGGGCTTAGAGGCAATGGCAAAACAAAAATAAATCACGTGATTTAATAGATAATTTTTATTTTAGCCCCTAATAAATTTATTTTTATTAATTTTCTAAATTAAAGTTTGAAGGTAATAAATATTCTAAAATGAGGAAATGAATATGTAGAAGGATATAAATAATTGGAACTTTTCTAGGTTCTAGCTGGTATGCGGTGCATAATTCGATGCCTGGTCTTGGCTCGATTTATTTTCTTCACAATATTAATTTATTTAAATTTAAAATAGACTAAGTTATTTATCTATTAGTAAAAACTTTATTAACACTTTTGAATTTTATTTAAAAATTGAAATTTGAGAATTAAAATCATATCTAAAACTTTAGAAATACTTAAGAAATGATGAAATTCAAGAACGCTATCTTTTTATTTTAACAACATTTACTGAATGAATTTATTCGATAAAATAGTCAACATTAGTACATTTTTTCGAATTTACTTCTTAAATACTTAGCATTGTCATAGCTGACTGCAGATACATTGTTTGGAATTTCTTCAATAATGGAGATTATTGATTGAATCAAGCAAACATTCATACAAGATATATTTTGAAAGAGACCCTAAACTGATTTAGATAATATTTTTATTCAAAGCATAAGGTTTGATTTGATAAAAATGGTTTCGTTTTAAATAAATCAGAGTATCACATTAGCCAAGGATCACAAGTATTTTTCAATGATCACGCATAAAAATTTCAAAACATAATTGATATTTATTTATTTAATTAAAGTTTAAGTCCCATGGACAATTTGAAATAAAAATTGATAGAAAATTAAATATCCATTTTACAATTAAGTAAAAAATTAAGTTTGTTATATACAAAAAAATGATTAAGATTATTCAACATACAATATTCTATTAAATAAAAATAGTATTTTATCGAGTCGGTTAGTTCATAGTTATTGCATTCAAGGCACCATTCAGTCAAAATAACACTGAATTCTAAATCATATTCAGTGCAATTAATATGAATCAGATCTTCTACTTTTGATAAATGTTTAATAAAAGAAGTATTCTCTCTATCAAATATCTTGTAATCTTTCCTTAAGAATTCAAATACGTTTTTACATAATTGGTTATTGAAAATTTGTTTGGCAAAGAATATCTATGCTTATAATAAATTTGTCTAATTGACTCCAACTTTAATTTAATATAAATTTACTGAGTCCAATAAATCGTCTTATTGGACTCAGTGATATTTTAAAAGAAATAATATATTTGAAGCTTGATTCTAAGAATGATCCAAATATTAGCTCTTCTTTATCAAAATTATAATAAATTCAGTAAAGTTAAGGTCAGATCAGTGTAAAACGTTCAATTTCAAGGTTAATCAACAGGCTAGTCCCCATGTCATAAAGACCGATTAACACTTTATTTATTTAAATAAAATAAGTTTTACAAATTAAAAATTAATTGTCTATATAATTATTTAAAAAAATAAAACATTGAAATATTTAAATTAAATTTTTTGAATTTTTGTACAAAATCTGAGAAAATTAGATTAATATTATTAAAAATTGAATGCTTAAATGTTGTAAATTTCAACATCGATCTCTTCATCACAAAGTAATTTATAAGTCTTGAGTAGAAAAATCCAAAAGTTTTTTCACCATTTAATGATTTTGATGTTGGTTCTATCAGATCCTCACTGTTCCTTAAATTATATTTCAAATTTCTTGAGTAATTTTTCTTTAAATTCTGCCTTAGATTATCAGGAGAGTTATGAAAGTATAGTGTTTTATAAGCAAAAGATAGCATTCTATCTAGAATTCTATATTGGAATGCATATAGGCCATACTTTTCTAAGAAGTTATTAATATCGTTAAAGTTATTAACTTCAAATTTGAACTTAAACAATTTAAAAATTGTCAAATAATAACTTTTAGCCAGTTAAATTATTGCTTCTTTTGAGAAATAGCACAAGAGAGTCGAGCAATAATCAAAATAAGGCAATATAAACGTCTTAAAAAACTGTATTTTTACAGATGTTGACAGATAGAAAAGAATACTAAGTAGAATACTATATTGTAGAATACTAGGTAAACTTCAAGTTTTTGCTACTAGACAACGTGAAATTTCATACACAATTTGTAAAAAGGGTGCAATTTGGCACCTAGATTGATTGGCTCTTACTTCATTCTTCTGTATAGCTCGTCATTTCACAATGCTTCAGGCCAATGTAGACTTATTAGCACTTTTTGTTTTTGTTTGTGATTAAAAATGAGATGAAAATCTAAATGGTTTATTAATATATATTGTTAGTTGTAATAATTTTATTTATTTTTTTTTTTTTGGTTTGTTTAAATTTAAAATTTTGAAAAAAATAAAATAATTAACAAATAATTAAAAAATGAGTTAAAAATTGTTTAGTATTTGTTTTTTTTTTTTTCATATTTTTAAAGGCTTAAACATATTCAAACAAAATGTATAATGTATGTACATGTGCACTGGCTGGATGGGTCACTCGGAATACTCGGAAATACTGTCAATGTGCAGAACAAACTTAACAAAATATCACCCATTCACTCACTCACTCACTCTCTCTCGCTCAGTTATTCACAACTGTCGCTTTTCTCCTTGAAGAACTCGTCATCGTCGTCGTCGTTCAGTCCAGCGTTAGACTCGTTGTCGGCCAACTGCTCGCCCTCCTGGTCATCATGGTAGCAGCACTCGTCTACGAACTCGTCGTACTGGTACTCATAGCTCTCGTTGTATTGCTGTGTAGTGGACAGTTTTCTCTTTCGGCTCGAGTGGGTCGTCGAGGAGGACGAGGACGAGGTGGACATGTGCGAATTGGGCTGAGTAGTGCCGTTCGATTGCAACAGCTTGTCAATCAACAGCCTGCGGTTAACCTCGCTCTCTTTGCGCTGTATTTCAATCTGGGACTGAAGACTCTTGGCCTGGTTTATCATCTCGTGAGCCATCTACCAACACAACAATTAGTAATAATCAACAAAGCACTTAATTAAAAAAAAAAAAATGAAGATTATTACTTGTTCCAGAGTGTTCCATTTGCTGTCATCATTTTCCTGTATCTTGTTTATAAGTCTTACTAAATCATCGGTTGAGTTAAGCTGAGCGGTGTTTACGCTAAGTGGTCTATTCGACCAGTTGATGGCGCTGGTGCTTAGGATTTTTTGTATTGGCGAGGTTGAGTTTTGGGGCGAATTGAACGACAGCTCGGTCATTAGAGTGGGCGGCTTGAGGCTTAGGAACTTTTTGAACGCGTTCTGGGCGACTATTTCGTCCTTTTTGCGCCGACGGTACCTCATAAACGGCTTGATGGGCCCGACTAGTGACTCGTTTTGGTTGCATACGGCGCACGAACACGACACTGCATGGCAAGTCAAAATGCCGGCGTCCAAAATGGCCAGTATTTGCTGTCCGCCGGCTTTGAGCGTGCGCTTCCAGTCCCTGCAGTTGCCTTTGCCGCAATAGGTCTCGAACTCGATCGGCGTCATCCATTTCTCGGCCTTGTCGCCCTCGAGTGTCTCGACGTCCACTCTGATGCAGCGGCCTTTGCCCCCCGAGCCGAACTTTTTCTTGTGCAGCTCGGCCACTACCGAATTGCAGTTCACCTGTATCACGTCTTCGTAGAGTATTTTCTGGTCGAAGTTGAAGTGCTTGGTGGGGTTCTTGCGCGTCGAGTAGCTCACCGGTGGCCCGCTATCCACTCCGCCATTGGCCTCGTCGTCCACCGGCGCCGCCTCCTCCTCGTCCGACTCCAACACTAATTTGTTGTATGCGGCCGCCTGGTTGCACACAGGCAATTGAGGCAGTGTCTCCAGTTTTGTCCTAAGCTTCGAATTACTGTTGTACGTAGTCACCATTTCATCAACGTCTTTTAGCAAATATGGCGTTTCTTAGACTTCAAATAGACTGTTCAAGCAAAAAATGCTTTCAATGTGTGTATATGTGTGTGTAGTGAGAGAGAGTGTTTATGTGTGTGTGTGTATGTGTGGTAAAAGAATCGCTTGCAAATAATTAAACGTTAAGAGCGAGAATTTTTTATGTTGCTAGTTTTTGACTGTGTTCTCTCTCTATCGGTGTAAGCTGTTGTTAGTGAACGCTTTCGGTTTAGTCAAGTCATGTGACAGTAGATACGTTGGTCGTGCCAGCTATTCAAGTCCGCCCATTTCACAGCCCACTTTGCCTATCTATGTAGTTACCATGTGTTGCCATTCATTTCCAAGCACCCGTTCACGTTCAGTCTGTCTCATATTATCATAATTAATTTTAGAATCAATTAACATGGCATGCGCTGACTCTTGGTTAACGCATATCATCCATTCTTTCATTCTCTTGTCGCTTCTTTTCATGCCATTCATTGATTTTGCGCTTTCGATCAGCAATCAGATTTTACCAATCATAATTTGATTAGTACTAGTCAATTTAAATAAATGTTAAAACAAATTACATCTACTCTTTTATTTATGTATTATTATTTTTTTGAATAATAATTATTTTTAGAATCAAGTCTAGTGCACGTTTGTATTCAGCTGGGAGCATAGCTAGCCTAAGCGAGCCCATTGTGTTCATTTCAGGTCTAGCAAAGCGTTTTGTGGCCAAATGTTCAACTTTAAATGCAAAAATTTGCCAATTCTCTCTCATTTAGCTTGGATGTTGTAGTCTTTTCGATGGCACCCACTCCAGTCAACTTGAGTGTCTATACCCTCACATAGCAATGCTAAGATCTCATGCGCTTAGAAATTAGTTTGTATTTAGCCCCATGTAAACTAAAAGTCATGAATCAATTCTTGAATTTCTTATTAACCTTAGCTAGTTTGATTTCATTTTGTCTTATCTAGTAGTTTCTATCTAAAGCTTTACTCTTTTGAATAATCTTATCAAGTATAATTGATTCTCTATTAAAGAAATTATATATCATATATTTATATTTCATATTATTTTTCTCTCTCTGTTTTTGGCTCTCTAATTTGAACTTCTAATGCACACTTAGGTTTCAATACATGGAGAATATTGACCCTCCTGTCCCATAGTGGACTGCTGTAATTTAATTAAAACTCTATCAAAATCTATCGTCTGTTTGAGTGAAAAAAGTTCTAACTTTATGTTTCCCCTTGAAATATGTTGAAGCAGCTTTAAATTTTTTCAAATGTCCTTATAGTTGGTTAAGCAAAGTGTTTAAACGCCGCCTCTGTCTCCTTCACCTAAAGGATTACTGCTAGCATTTTATTTTGAGGAACACACGCCATTTCAATGCTATTTGAAACTATCGAGATAAAATATTCAACTTTTTAAGTTTTCAGCTTCTTCCATAATCAAGCACCTAACTCTTGAAGGTTTTTATCCCGATTACACTTGGTTCAGATTCCAATACTAGCTGATGTCTTGAACAATTTATCAACACAAGCTTATTAAAATTCATTCTACCTTGTTTGGCAGTTTATAAAAGTATACATACTTGATTCAGTATATGAGCAACTCTTTTATATATTATTTATCTCGAATTTATAGTTAAATAAAGAATTAGTTAAAGAAATCTTTTCATTGTCCCATAATATATTACATTTTACAGCTTTTATGTCCTACTCTGATACATTATCTTAATAGCCAAATAAGGCAAAATAAATTTAAATTAGTTGAGCTTAATAAAATAGTTAAGACATCAACTACCGATATGACATATTCTACTTAATTTTTGAACTGTTATATCATTCCAAATGATATAATTCCTTAACGTCTGTAAACTTAATTATAACCTACATTCTAATTGTTTTCATATCTATAGCTTTACTATTAGGAGCTTTAGCTCCATACAGATTAAACAATTAAATAAAACATATTATTCTATCTATTATTATTCCGAGTTACAACTTATAATATAGGACGAGAACTTAGCTGATCTGATTTGTAACTTTTTACTGAATCCTCATTCTTATTCTGATTCCATATGTTTAAACTATTCAATTTTATCTATTTTTTAGCCTATAAAAATTGTTTCATTGTCCCAAATTACTTATACAGATAAAAAAAAATTAATTTAATTTAATTATTATTTTTTATAAATTAAATTATTTGAACACTTATTTTTTTCTCTCGTAATATAGAACAAAAAAGTAAATAGAAACTTTTATAGATTTCCAAAAAGTCTAATACCCATGATCAAAAAAAATATATGACTGACCAAGAGCTCATTCTAATTAGCTTTTTGATTAATTAACTTTTTTACTACTAAATTTGTTCAATTTTTTAACTATTAAAGTATACTCAACAAAATTTGGTTAAAATTGGTCCATGCATGTTTTTTTTAACATTAACATCAAATTGCTTCTTAAAACCATCTAAAAGATATCATTTAGGAAGTATCATGAGGCCTAAGCATAGGGCCTGAAACCTTTCGCTATTTTCATAAAGAGAGGACTTTTTGATTAAATATTTACTCGGCTTAAAAATAAATAGCCCACTTTGGTAAACCGAAAGCTTCGTTTTGAAAAGTTAAAAATAAATTTAAAATTAAAATTTTTTATTTCTTGATGGTGTATTTTGACAAGCTGTTCAAGATCATTCAGAGATAAAAAAATTAATTCAAGATTATAAATTGATAAATTTATTTTTCATTGATTAGAAGATGAATTGAAGTTAATGACCAAATTTTATGATTAAATTATTTATCAAACATGAAATATATCTATGCATTACAAATAAAAAAAATTTAAAAAAAAATGTTTTTAAATTTTATCAAGAATATTTTAATAATTAAATTACTAAGTGTATTCTGTCTTTAAAAATTTATTCAAAGATATATCATAATTTTTAACAACAAATCTATATATATGAAATTTTTCAATTATTCTTATTTTTCAATTTTTCTCATTAATAATTAATATATATCAAAATTTTTGATAATAAATTTATAAAAAAAAATTTATTTTTAAAAATTAGATTAATTGTTTAAAAATATTTATAATTATTAAAAATAAAAAGAAAGAATACAATTTTTAATTTGTTTTGTTTTATTAGCTTAGAAAAGTATAAATAAAAACTCATTTCTCACTAATTAATTAATTAAAATTTGTGCAAATTGCTAATTAAATATTTTTGCATTTACCAAGACAATTTCAAAAGCGCTTTTTCTCTAATGAACAGTTAAACCAAGAGTCTCGTTCAAATGACTTGAAATAAAATATTTCATCTTAAATTCCAGCTTACCTTCATGTGATTTTAATTACTCTAAAAGCTAAGATAATTAGATAGAGACAATCTTGTGATTTTAGTATCTTTTTGAAGAAAAAAATTATCATTTATAAAAAAAAAATTAAATTTTTAGAAGAAACCAAGACTGTGGAAAAAAAGCTAAGATGGCTTCTACACCGCCGCCAGAAACCGACGAACCACAAACCAGCGAAATCGATCTAGGCACCAACATCGACTTGGACCAGAACACGAGCCCGGCGCCTGTGGACGAAAAGCCGGCGCCCTCGGACGACATGTTCTTCTCGACAATCACCGACCCCGAGCCGCCAAAAAAAGAAGACATGGACGAGCTGTTCCGGCTGAACAAGCCAATGAACGAGGTCAGTCTAAACGAGGCCGAAGAGGACGACGACCCGTTCTCGTTCTCCAACAAGGACCCGGCACCGCAGCCTGCTAGCAGCGATGTCAACATTCAGCCAGCTCCGGTCGCCCCACCCGCCAACACAGAAACCAAACAAGAGCCCAAGAGCGACCCAGTTTTGCCAAGTCTGGCCGAGTCTCTCCAAAGCCCCAAGTTGTTCACCAGAAACATCGAAGAAGACGATGACGAAAAGGACAAGTACTTGGAAATAACATTGAGCGAGCCGCACAAGATTGGTGACGGCATGGGCTCGTACATGGTCTACAAGATCACAGTACAAACCAACATTCCCGTATTCAAAAACCAAGAGTTCACTACCAATCGTCGCTTCAGCGACTTTTTGGCACTGTTCGAAAAACTAAAGGAAAAACACTTGCCAGCAGGTCGCATATTGCCTCCAGCGCCCGAAAAGGACATGCTCGGCATGGCCAAAGTGAAAATGTCCAAAGACTCAGAGACATCGCCAGTTGACTTTTTGGAAAAGAGACGCGCCGCTTTGCAGCGTTTCTTGCAGCGATTGGCCGCCAACAAGGTGTTCAAATACGACCCGGACTTTCGAGACTTTCTCGAAATATCCAACGAGTTACCCAAGTCTAGCAACACGTCGGCACTTAGTGGCGCTGGCATGCTCAAAATGTTCAAAAGTGTCACTGACAGTGTGACCAAAATAGCTGTCAAAATGGAAGAAACTGACCAGGTAGAGTATAAATGCTAAACAAACATGACTGCCATGATAGATAATGATAATTATTTAAATAGCTTAGCGAAAAATTATCGTTTTACTTACTTCAGTCATTGTGTGTGTCGGGCATTGAGTTTTTTGATGAAGAGTGTGAGGTTAGAACTAAAATGAACACTATTAGTTAGAACATTTGATCTTTATTGTTAATTATTTGTTTAATTTATTAATTATTTATTAAAAAAAAATTATATGAATAATGCATGGTTTAATGTTATGTTCAATTTGGTCATTTAGAATTAAGGCTATTTGCCTAAACTAGCATAAAAAAGCTTAGATAAGTGTTTGATGTGTTGTAACTTTTTTGCCATGCTGTCCTGCTCGTACCTCTGACTTTGAGCCATATTTGATTTGCCCTTTTTTTACTTCCTATTTACTTCTTATATTTATAAACTTGTATAAATTGATCCTGAAAATATTATGGTACTAATTAAATACAACTTGGTTACAAGAAGAGATCAAAAGTACCAAATTTGTTTGGAAAAGAATATAAAAATAAGGCATTATTATTAAAAAACTCATTGAAAATTGATACCTAAGATAATAATATTAATATATTAATATATTATTAGGCTATTTTAGTCTAGTTTACGCAAAAAATTAAGTCAGAATGATAGTTTGGGTTGACCACTGGCTCTATCCTATTTTCAGCTTTTATTTATTTTTTTTTATAAATTTTTTTAAATAAAACATGGCTATTTTGACCAAAAAGGTATGAGTCTTTTAATAATAGTAATTTAATAAGCTGATCCCGGATGTGTTTGAAAAAAGATAATATTTATCTAATAATGAATATATTAAGTTAAATTATATTAAAAGAAAGATTGTTTTGTAATTTTATTTCCGGTTTATTTGAAGCTTAAAAATTGTCTTTTACCCATAATAAAAGACAATAAAAATAAATAAGTTTTAGATAATAATGCCAAAATTTGATCTTAGTACTAATAACAAGTGTTCAGAAGTCCTAAATAAATTTGAAAACGAATTAAAAATTAATAAATAATATTAACTTATTTTATTATTTATTTATCTAATAATAAATATTTTTAGTTTAATTAAAAAAATAGTTTTAATATTTTTTTCCGGTTTATTAATCAACCATTAAGCTATTATTACGCTAGTTTACGTAAAAAGCTAAAGATTAGTTTGGCAATAAAAATGATGGCATATATAAAAAATAAAATTTTTATCTTCTAGTGGTTTGATGAAAAGTCCAGACAGATTGACAATTTGTATATCCAGTACAAAAAGTTGCATTCTGTAGCCGAATATTTGCACACTTGGAGAAAAGACCTGGCCGCTTCTACCAAAGAATTCTCCAAGACCACGGCTATTTTGGCCAATGCAGAAGAGCAACTTAACTTGTCTCGTGCTCTTTCACATCTCGGCGAAGCCTATGAGAAAATTGACCAAATATATGTTGAACAGGCCAATTCAGACTACTTTTTATTTGCTGAACTAATCAAGGATTATGTGTGTTTATTCGATAATATCAAAGAGGTGTTCTTCCAGAGGATCAAGATGTTTGGTATTTGGCAAAGAGCCGAAGAAACTCTAAAAGCCAAGAAGGAGAGCAAGACTAAGTTTGAGACAACGGGCAAATTGGACAAGGTCCCTGCAGCTATGGCTGAAATAAATGAATGGGAAAGCAAGGTTGCCAAAGCTAAAGAAGAATTCGAACAAATTTCAAAGAATATTAAAGAGGAAATTAAAGCTTTTGATTTAAATCGAGCTGTTGAGTTCAGAACACAACTGACCAAATACTTAGAAGCTCTTCTACATAATCAAGAAACGGTACTTATTTTACCTATTTTACTTAAAGCAAATTTTTTCTTATTTTTCATTTCTAGATTGTCAAAGTTTGGGAGCAATATTTACCAGAAGTCAAAGCCATTTAAAATATTTGGAATTTTTTTTTAGTTATTTTTAATCGTTAATTTATTGAAATAAAATATTAACATTTTACATAAAGATTATGAAATCTTTTTTTCATAAATTAATAAAAATCGTTTTTTTTTTAAGTTTTTTTCACACAACCATATGTATTTTGGAAAAATTTGCCAACTGACAATAAGTCAGGTGCATAAGGGAATTTTAGAATATTTTTTTTTAAAGATAAATGGTAAAAATTTATTTTCGACTTTTTTTTTTTAATTACTAAAAATTACTAATAAATCTATTGAAATATTTTAATATTTTTTTTATTTGATTTAATTGCTTAATTAAAAGTTAATATTGAGATTTTAGCTTTAATTTTGGAACAATGTTCATTGACTGCATTTCTTGGAATAACAATTTGCAAGCATATGGTATCTTCAAGGAAGACACATTGGAAGAGGACTGGCAAAAATGACACCAGCCCGAATATCCCAACAGGCCACAATTATTGCACAAATCGACCTCAAACTGGTCACTGGAAATCATCAATCTTTCCATTAGCAGCATACTTTTAAAATTAAATTTTATTTAAATAATTTTGGCTCAATTGGTTTATCGGACCATTTAATTAATTAAAAAAAGTATCTTTAATCAAGATGGTATGACATTGCAAAAAAATGTCTTGTTACCTTGCACCATATCCGATCAAGCAGTCACGCTCCATTTCTCCAAGTCTGAGTCCACCATCTCTTGACCTACCCTCAGTAGGCTGCCTGGTTAGAACAGCTCGCGGTCCCCTCGCTCTGGCATGCATCTTATCTTGCACCATGTGCTTTAATTTTTGATAAAAAATAGGTCCAAAATATATATAAGCACTTAGTGGTTCGCCAGTGATACCAGAAGTTATAAAGTCCTTGCCTAAATAATTATATCCATGTTTGATCAATAGGTTTGATATGTCTTGGATTTTGTCTCCGCCAAAAGCAGTTCCATAGTGAAATTTTCCCTCTAAAACTCCAGCTTTGCCGCCCACCAATTCCAACAACTTGCCTACAGTCATTCTAGACGGGTAGCCATGCGGATTCATGATAATATCCGGACAAATACCACTTTCTGTAAAAGGCATATTTTCCTGGTCCACAATCAAACCAACCACTCCTTTTTGACCATGACGACTGCTAAATTTATCTCCTATCTCTGGTCTTCTAGTCTGTCTCATAAGCAATTTTATCAAGAAGGCATCGTCATTATTGCTTGTTATCATAACCTTTTCCACACTTGCCTCTACCGGGTTACGGTAAATCAGCGGTGTTTCGCGCATTTCAACCTTGTTTTCAACAGCAGCTTGGCCAGGTGTTGTTTTGGCCATGGCTTCAGTTACTAATGGTGAGTATTTATTGACCAATACTTGTTTATTGTCAACTCGTTCGCCAGGACCTGCGATGCCATCTGTGTCCAGTATTTCGTGTCTCCAAATGGGCTTTTTGGTTTTTGCATCCAACATTGGACCCATAACTTTGTCATAAGACTGGTTTGTGTATCTTTTGAGAGAAATGACTTGTTTTTTATGAATTAAGCATCGACCAAAGCCTCGGTCAATCGATGCTTTGTTCAAAATGAGAGCATCTTCAATGTCATAGCCAGAGTAGCTCATCACAGCAACAATGGCATTTTGGCCAGCTGACAACTTTTCAAAATTAATCAACTCAATTGTTCTTGTCTTGACCATTGGCTTTTGAGGATAGGCCAACGAGTACAAAAGAGTGTCTATGCGATTTTGTTGATTAAAACCAGTGGTACCCATGGCTTGTTTGCCCATGGCACATTGGTATGTGTTCCGGGGTGATTGATTGTGATGCGGATATGGAATTAGGCCAGCACAGACTCCCAATAGTGTAAATGGCTCAATTTCAAGATGAGTTGTTTTTTGGCAAATGTCTTTTTCGTATACGGCTATATGGGCATCACTTTCCTCATTTACATCCAAATACTCAATTATGCCATTCTTAAGAAAGTAGTCAAAGTTCTTTACGCCCAAGTTAAGCTCATTGACATGTTCCTGGGTTAGTTTGGGAAGGCCGTTCTCGACTATGATATAAGGCCGACACAGACGACCACCGTCGGATGATATGTATACGCATCGGTGCGTATGTGACACAAACACGGACACAAATTCACTTATGTAGCGCTTTCGGCGCAGCAGCTTCAGAGTTTTGGTAAAATTTTCCTGGTCCTTTATCATGCCTATTATGTTACCATTTATGAAAACAATGTAATTTTGTCTATTGCTTATCTCCAAGCCGGACAATGCGTGGCAATCTTCCACGCCCAAGTTGAATACCAGCCGAATAAGCTGCTTTTCTTCTACATCTGTGGTTATGTGGGTCATTAGAGCTAGATTTTTTACCAAACCACAAGCCTCGCCTTCGGGCGTATCCGAGGGACACAGCATGCCCCATTGGGACGGCTGCAACGAACGTGGACCAGACACTTTACGTGTTTTTTCAAACTAGATATATCAAATATTATAACAATATAAATATTAAATTAAGCTTTAAAATATTTAAATTAATTTTTAAGTAAATAATTAAAATTTTTTAAACTTTTTAATAAACTTTTATCTATTATGACAAGATTTTTTGTTTCATGAATACATTTTTTATTTTAATTTGAAATTTTATCAAAATTTAAAAATTGAAATTAAATAAATTAAAATTGTTTAAAAATTGGACTATTAAATTAACTATTAATTAAATGATTGAAATTAAATAAATCATTGAAAAAAATAGCATTTTTTAAATTAAAAAAATTATTCAAATTAATTAATGAAATTAAAATCTTGTCAAATTTATCTATTTTTTATCTATTCAATCAAAGGAGATAATTTTTTTATATTTTTTACCTGACTGCTTATTCTGGTCATCATGCCAAGGCAAGCAATATAAGACAATCTAGACAGGACATGTGTTATGCCCTGGCGTTCCATTTTAAAGCGCTTAATTATCCAATTTCCGGTTGATATGGCATTTATCAGGCCATTGGTGATCAAGTCTTGCCTTATGTGTTTGACAATGTCAAATTGTGCTGCACGCTGCTTTGGTATTGTTTTCTCAGCTATGCTCTGGAGCTCCGAGTTGAACCTCTTGAACAAGTCTTCGAATAGGAGCGAAATCAATTGACCGGCCAGTTCCAGCCTCTTGTTGCCATAGTAATCTCTGTCATCGACACTTATTTTGCCCAATTTTGCCAATATGGTGCGTCTAATCATCACAGCTATGTAAATAGCCTTCATTTTCAAGTTATTCTCAGTGACAGGCACATGGGCGACTATAATTTTGGTCAATAGATCGCGTCCTTCTTGTGCCTTGGTCTTTTTAAAGGCTTCGTCATTTTTTTTGGACGACATTGTCTTTACCTTGCCACCAATGAAAGTAAAAGCTTGCTGTTGAGTAAACACTTGTAGAGTATGTGCTTCATAGATACAAGGCGTCAAGGCCTCGACTACATAGTCCTCAAGTCCGACTAGCTGAATAATCTCTTGGTCCGAGGTAATGCCCAATGCTTTAAATATAATCACCAAAGGAATATCTTCGCTTAAACTGTTGTGCTTGAGGTAGTACTTGCCGTGTTTTTCGCATATAATTGTTTTTGTTTTGGTGGCATGGGTCGAGCTGGTCACATGGCAAGTCATCAAGCCATTTCTGTCTAGCTCGACCAGCATGCGATTTTTGGACAATTGTTCTTGGATGAGAATGACTTTTTCAGTGCCTCTGGTGATGAAGTAGCCGCCTGGATCTAGTGGACACTCGTTCATTTTGGCCAATTCGGCTTCACTTTTGTCAAACAAGTTGCACCGATTTGACTTGAGCATTATTGGCAATCGACCAATGACTAGATTGTTCCGGATGACTCGCTGGCTGCCACGGGTGTATTCAATGTCCACAATTATTTTGGCCGAATAGGTCAGATCTCTTAGTCGGCATTCTTGTGGAGATATTGGTTTAGATATGCCAAAGCCTTCCTCTACATCCGGAAAGCCCACATTTATATTCAGGTATTTGACATAGAAATTCGGATCTGCCTGGGTTGTTATTTTCTCATTGGCCTTTACTATATTTTTTATCTAATTGGAAAGATTGGAAAATAAATACCATTTGCTTTAAGGTTTATTTTTGCTTAGAAATTTACCTCTACATTGGTAAAGTAGTTGAATGAATCTAAATGCTGTTTGATGAGACCTTTTACTTTTAGATAAGCGGGTACCAATTTCCATTTTTCTTCTATGGCTTTCACAGGCTTGGCCAGTTTGTCCAAATCTTCTAAATTATCAATTTCCATTTATTGTTTTGGAAAAACAAAAATTTTGAAATTTTTTCCTATTTAATTAGAAATTTAAATTATTTAAAAAAGTTTATTTTGTCTACATATGTTCATTAAGTGGTGATAATAAAGTGTCTTTAAAAATTTTTCAATTAACTCTTAATAAAATTATTAATTTATTTTCTTAATATATAAATAATAAATAATTTTTATTTAGTTTATAATGATTCAATCAATGGTAATTTAATTTTAAATTTATTTCTTAATTACTATCATTAGCTGTTCCAATGTTAGATTAAAATTGATTAAAAATTAAAAAAAAAATACCAAGTATAACAATTATAGAAAGCTTTTTTGTTTAAAATTTATTTTTTCCATATCTTTTTGGTATAGTATGGATTTTTCAGATGACTGGGCTATGCTGGACACTTACGACTCGTTTGACCAAGATACAGATGATTTGTTTCTTCAAAACTATGATTTGTAAATAATTAAATTAATCTTTTGTATCTTATCTTTGTTTGTTGTAGTCTAGAGTCTTATGCAACAGAGTCCGAATGGATTTTTAACTTAAAGAGCATTTTCTTCCATTGTATGATACCATCTGTCATTCAAGCTCTCAGCCGATTCACGCCAATTATACTCATCTGTATTCTCTTTCAGTTTTTATCTCTTAAAAGTAAATAAACAAAATATTATATAATTAAATAATTATCTTTTGATTGTTTAATAGCAAATTTATCATCCAAAAATTTAATCAATCTAAACTTGGCAATAAGTTGGGCACTATTGACCAATTTTTTCAATACATGGGTCACATTTTATCTATCTACACTAGCCCTAGTCAGTTATCTGTTTCTAAATTTAGGAAAATTTACTAGAATATCAATTCCGGCAATATGTCTTGCTCATATGGTCCTTGGGTACTTATTAACCAAGTTAATTATACAATTTTTCTACTTGGCTAATATCTAGACAGTGTAAATTGGAATGGAACGAATGGATGTCGTTCAGAGGGGCCGAAATGATCATGGTCATGAAAATAGTCTCAATAAGCTTCGACTATCAACCAACTTGCTTACCAGACTTTGTCTCCTATTTATCTTATCTTTTTTCAATAAATACAAGCGTAATTGGTCCTTGGATAAGTTATGAGCAATTTTTGAACCAGTTTACAAAACGAACAGATGGATCTTGGTCAAAGTTTAAAAATGCTTTTGCCTATCTGGCATACTCAATGATAACTTTGATTTGTTCAAACTGCTTGCTCAGTTCAATGGCAGACTACGTTCAGGACGTACCTCTGGTCGAAATGTTTTTCCAGGCTTTTTCTTTCCGACAGAGCAACTATTTTATATGCTATCTATCACAATTTATTCTAAATCTAAGCCAAATGGACACCATATTAGTTGTTAGACAAGCTCCAATTGAGCTACCTCGTTCCATGGTCAATGTAGTCACCAATTGGAATTTACCAATGCATTGTTGGCTAAAAAAATGTAAATTGATATATCTAATTTATGATATTGTAATTAAAATTTTATTTAAAGATATATTTCAAAATGTTAAGAAAAAATTCGGAATTTTTATGTCGATTTTTGTCACATATTTTGTCTCTTCGGCCATACATGGTTTTGATCCAAATATAATACTCGTCTTGCTCTCAATAGGATGGTTTGCCTTTGTGGAACATGGTAGTTGGCTTAAAATAAGCAAAAATTATTTTTAACTAATTAATTCTATTTAAAAAAAAAGAATTCCGGGCCAAAATAAGTGACAAACTGAGCAGTTGCATCGGTGCCAGAGAATGCAAGAACAAATGTCCACATTTGATCAAAAGCACTCGTCTTGCAGTCAAGACAATGAACTCCTACTTTTATTTATTGAACATCTACAATTTGGCCTACTTGGGACAATTATTCTACTTTGATAATGGTCAGGACACTAGTTTTTCCCATGGCATAAACAAATGGTCACAAACATACTTCTCTAGTCACATAATCTCATTTGTAATGTATCTAACTTCTAAATTAATGTAATTAATGATATTTATTTTTATATTTTTGAAATAAAAATTTTTAATAAAATTTAATATTTTAATTAAACTGTCCAGTGCTAATTAACTGGATAAAAAAAATTAATTAAAAAAGAAATAAGCTAATTGTCAAGTGTCGGTGACACTGCACACGGACATTGGAGATTTGAAGCTTGAGCTGTACTGTGAAGCGGCGCCCAAAGCTTGTAAAAATTTTCTAGCCCTATGTGCCAGTGGCTACTACGATGGATGCATTTTCCATCGCAACATAAAAGGCTTCATAGTCCAAACCGGAGATCCGAGCAACACAGGAAAAAGTGGTAAAAGCATTTGGGGAGATTTTTTCGAAGACGAGTTCGATGAGCATCTAAAGCATAGCAAACGAGGAATTGTATCCATGGCAAACAAGGGTCCCAATACAAATGGAAGTCAATTTTTCATAACATACTCCAAACAATCGAACTTAGACATGAAGTACACAATATTTGCCCATGTAATTGACGGCTTTGAGACATTGGATGAATTGGAAAAGATACCAGTAAATGAGAAAAACTATCGACCAAACTATGACATTAAGATAAAAAAAGTTACCATACATGCAAACCCAATAGCTGAGCTAGAAAGTTAAAATTTGACCATATTGTCTAATTTGTATCTAAAATAAACTAATTCTTTTTTTTTAAAAATCACTTTATTATTTTACTATAATCATATCAATGCTATTTACTTGGCATTTTTAATTACTATCTATTTTTTTTACACTAGCTGATTTTTAGAATGTTTAATTCGAGTTTTTTGAGCTTGGAACGAGGATTTGCACCAATTTTTTTGCGTGGCTACTCCAAAATGGCCACCCATAGACCAATAGTGAACAAAACCGAGCTGGAAAATGTAAAGTCAGACGATTTGCGCCACTACCAGGCTATTGAAGCGCCAGATGGCTATGAATCAAACGCCATGTCCTACAACCCGCGAATGCAGTAACTTGCAACTAAGACATAGATTTTTGTGATTAATTATTTAATTATTAAGTAAATTGATTAAAATTTTGATGAAAAATGGTAATTCCTATTTGGCCAGGAATCTTGTTGACCGAGCATTGTATAACATTAAGTTGAAACAAATTGAAAAGTATAACAAAGAAGAGGATGAAACCAAGCGCAAAGAGATCGAAACTAATCCGATGAAAATATTTTTGAGTGCCATGGACAATGCCAAGCCAATACTCAAAGTGGTAGGCCTGATCAAAAGTGGCATTAGCTATCAAGTGCCAGTGCCAATGAGCGAGAAAGAGCGAGAATTTAAAGCCACTAAATTTATCCTTTCGAGTAGCCAGGAAAAGGAAAGAAATGTTAGATTTTATGACAAACTAGCCGATGAATTGATAGACGCATTCAAAAATCAGGTATAACAATTAAAATAGATAAATTAATTAATTTTTTTACTAAATGCTCCTTTTAAGGGCAAGAGTATTAAAAAGAAAGTTGATATTCACAAGTTGGCAGAGGCTAATCGAGCTTACGCCCATTTCAGATGGGTCAAAAAATAGTTAATTAAAAATTTAATTAAAAAAATATTTAAATAAAATAAAATTAATAAAATAAAATTTTTTTTTTATATTAATCTTACCATGAGAAATATAATAGTGGTCATTTTTATTACGTCCATTTCAAAAATAATTATTTTTCTAGTTAATTAAAAATTTAATTAAAACTATTTTAACTATTAATAAAATAATTAAAACTTGTATTTATCTTACCAAGAGGACATAAGAATAGTCAATGTTAAATTTAAAATTTGATCTATGTTTCCATGGTTACCAATTCAGCCAATTTTTTAAAAATTCTTTTCAGAAATATTTTAAATTACATTTATAGATAATAATAATATCGAGCATCGATATGTCAGATAAAGTAGCCTTATATCATCTAAATTCTTAATTAAATATTTATTAATATTTGCCCTAATTAAAAGAAAAGCCGAAAATACAAATCAGATTTTGGTCTGTCTGAAACCAGCAGTTCCAGACGCTATGACGATGACGAAAAGCCACGATCCAAAAAATATGACAACTACGACGAGGACAGAAAAGGGAAAAAAAGCGACAAACACCACGATCAAGACAAGTCTAGGCATCGCTCTAAGGCTAAAGAAGACCGCGAGCACAAAGAATCGCGCCACAGATCCAAGTACGACCAGGATGACGAGAATGACAAGTCTAAATCAAAGCATAGATCCAAGAACACTGATGATTATGATGGTAGAAAAAAGTCCCATTCAAAATCTTCTAAAAACGAGGATGCGGATTACAAGGAGTCCAGACACAGGTCCAAAGATGATGAAAAGTCCAGCTCTAAGCACAGATCTAAGCATAGAGATGAGGATTATGAGACAAGAAGTCATCGTAGGAAAGATGAGGATGAGGAGAGCTTGGCAAAGAAGAAGATGGAAGAGGAGGAAATTGTTGAAGAATATGACGAAGATTTTGATGATGACTTTGAGGATGACAGCGAAGAAGAGGCTAAGATGGTTGGCCAAAAAAATGACTGGAATGATGATAGGAAAAGTTCGTCAAAGTCAAACGATTCCAAGCAGTCCAAATATGAGGACAAAAAGTCCAGAGTTAGATATGAAGATTATGATGACTATGATGATTATAACGACACCAGAGGCAGAGTGGTCAAAGCCAATGCTTTGGTCAAAATTCCAACTGATTTAGTTGAGGTATTTTCAAGCAAAATTTATTTCAACCATGATTCTGGAGACAGACAGCGTCGCCGGGCCAAGGACTTGTTCAAAAATTTAATTGAACTGGACAAAAAAAATTTCAGTCTTTTGGACATTAATCCGGTGGAGATGCGCACGGCCTACTCGGCCCATCTGAGACACGAAAAAATACAGACTAATGACGACAATGCTGAGATTGATTGTCAAACAGAGGATATCGAGTCGGTGACCAGATGGACCCAGAATCCGCCTGACGACTCCAAAGGATTTGGCACAGGTAACCAAGACTCCAATTGCTGAATATTGGTTTGGTCTTATGAAATTTGGCACAGTTGAACAGAATGAATTATTTTAAATTTTATTTTTTCAAAAAGTTAAAAAATGGTTCTATTAATGCAACATGGTAAAATTTACTCTATGCTAAATTTGCAAAGCTATCCAAGAGTGTTGTACCATGCTGCATTTACAAGGCCAATTTTTAACTTTTTGAATAAAAAATTTCAAAATAATTTATTCTGTTCAACTGTACCAATTTTTATAAGACCAAATCAATTGATTTTTTTCCATAAGACTTCTCATCGGTCACTGTTCCACCTTCAGAGGCCATTGAACCTTTGGTCTTGATCCATTTTTTCTTGACCGATGATGGTCAAGCCTTTTGGCCATCTTTTTTAAGATCTAAAATGTTCCAAAATACCCTTAAATGCCAATTTTCGTGCAACTAACAAATTCGTTTGTTAAATAAGTTGCCAAAATGCATTTATTTGGCATATGGTGCATTTTGAAAATAAGAACTGAAAGACTTTGGAAAAAAATGAGCAAAAAAAAACTAAATTTATTAATTTTGGATTGAAAAATTTAGAAAATGAAAGAGCCAGGTCAGAAAATTCGGATGACATTTTACAAAAATTCCGTGTTACCATTGACACGGCTAATTTGCTTACATTCCTGGACAAATCTTCCAAAGTAATCGAAAAACTAATCAAAACCGACTCAGAATCGAACAAATTTAGTACAGAAAGTACCAAATCGGAGCTAGATGTGTCACAAGGCTTTACCACATTCGAAATACCAAAACAAATATCCAAAATTTTCAAACATTACCGAGTCACCAATTGTGCATTTAACCAAGACGACCCGAACTATTTTGTCTGCTCTCACAGCTTGTTGGACGAAAATTGCCAATCAACCATGCTGCTAGTGTGGAATATATTCGAGCCCAAGACTCCACATCGAGTGCTGACCTGTGAAACCAACTCGACATGTCTCACTTACATGTCTTTCATGGTCCTGTCTGGTAATCTGGATGGTTCAATATGTCTTTGGGACTTGCGAGAGTCCAATTCAATGCACTCATTTAGTAACCGGAAAAGACAATTGAACGAAGCAAGCACAGTTCGTTTACCAACTTACACAACTGCTGGCGTGTTGGTAAACGAGAACCACATGAGCGAAGTCCGAACCATCATCAATCTACAAAATCAAAGTGATAAAAATGTTTTCATGCAAATAGCCACGCTTGAAATGGAAGCTAGACTTATCATTTGGACAGTGATTGAAATCAAAAACACTGACCTGACTGTGTTCGAAACTGATCTCGGTTTGTTGCCAGGCGGCAAGTTAAAGCTAGTCAAAAGCTCGCAAATACCGCTAAATGGTATTATTTGGAGCCGATTTGGAAAAACCGAGTACCAAACTCTAAGCATGACCAATTCTCTATCTCAGCCAAACCATTTTTTTATTGCCACTAATATTGTAATTAAAAAAAAATTAATAAGATTAAAAAAATTGTTTATTTAATTTAATTAAAAGGGTCAGATAATTCACATAAATAGAAAAGGAGGTGAATTTTCGTCATCAGTGATGAGGTCAAATTTTAGCGACAGTTTGCTTATGGTGACCGACATAGCCTTCCATCATGAAATGTCCGATTTAGTTCTATCTTGCTATGGAAATGGTGAAATAAGGCTCTATCACACTAATTATGGTAAAATTTTGGTAAAGTTTAATTGTAAGTATTTATCTATTGCTTGGAATATTAGTTACGCCTATAAAAACATGGAATCTGGGATGTCTGGGAAAACGAATCAAAGAAATAAAGTGGATTGAGAGTAGAAGCAGTTGCTTTTCGGTAATCGATGAGCAAGACTGCTTTTATGTATGGGATTTGTTGGAAGATGACACGCAGCCAGTTTTGGCCAAAGATTTAAATGAGTATTTTTAATTGATTTGTAATTATTAGTCAAATAATAAATGTTTAGCTTTGGTGGTATTACTTATTCGAAAAGTACCAAAGAGAATTCAAATGCACCATTTGCTTTTTTCAAGCGGGATTCCAAGTCTGTTGAAATACATCTTTTTGGCAAGGATTGGAACAAAAAGTCCGAAAAAGAATCAAAAAAGTTCTCCAAATTAATAAAAAATTATTTAATAAGCTTTTAATTAATTTACTCTATTTGATTATTTATTTTTAATTTATTAATAAAAATTTTAGAATATATTTTAATTTTTTTTATTCTTAGCAAATATTAGTTAAGTTAATTATAAAAAAAAAATATTTATTTTTATTTTTTAATAATTAATTGGTCTCTCAGCCCCGCAAATTCCACTGACACTTTCTCTAAAATTGCATATCTTCAACTCCGGGTCGAAAACCAAATCATTGGGGCAAGTCAAAATGATCAATTTGCCCTTGGCGCACATCTTAAATCGTTGGCAGTCGTATTCGACCGGGGTCAAGTGGTCCAAATAGCTGCATTCATCCTCAGGCTGCTTTTCATACATGTCCACATGCGAATGCTCGTATTCCACATCAGGTGCCTGCTCTTGCACATACTCCGGGGCGTACTCGGTCTCTAGGCGCTGGTACTCTTCAACTGGATAGTAGGTTATATTGGTCACTTTGGTATTGGTGATGCTGCTGGTAATTGTCTTGCTCTGAATCGGCAATCCGTACTCTTCAGGCTTTTCTTCATACACTCTGTCCTCGTCAGCCGCTTGGTACCTGTACACATTGCCAGCATTGGCCAACAAAGCAACAGATAACACTTGTAATAAAAAAATTTTTTTTATCATTTTGAATATTTTATATTCTGTTATTAATTTTTTAAAGATAATATTAAAAAAAATAAAAAAAGTTTGTATTTTATAGGCAAAAAATTAAAAAATAAACTTTTATTATAAAAGAACTATTTTGGATTAAGCATATCTTTTAAAATCAAAATGTTCCTTGAGAACAGAACTAGCCGATTGAATTGTATAAATGACAATAGAAATTTGGAGCTTGATCACTTCTAATAAGTCATTGTGAGGATTTTTTTTGTAATTGTAAATGGCATCGGTGATAGACGGAAATACGTCTCCACCGTAAGCATCTGATATACTTGGCGCATAAATCATATGACTTAATTAAATTAATTAAATTAAAAAATAATTAAGCTTAATAGGAAATTATACTAATAGGCATTTCGGTCGCGGCCAGAAATGTCCAAAAATGACCTTTCAAAATTTCTCAATTGATCATTATACATTCTGACCAAATGGTACTTGGACCGGTCTATTGACTCCAATCTTTTATTAAATTTTTCACACACATTGGTTAAATTGTTAATTGAATTTTCCAACAAGTCCAATTGAATTGCCAAATTATTCAAGAAGGGTTTGTGCTCTGTGCGAAACAATTGGTACTCTTTGGCCAATTGTGCCGAAAATCTTGCCACATTAAATGGTAGAATAAGCTGTTCGCTCAGTCTTCTTAAGAGCTCGCCAACAATTGTTCCCAAAATTCGAAATGTCTCGAATTTGGGGTCCAATATTTCGTTGACTAGTTTAAATGTTTCATAGGCAGAATGGTAAGTGGGATAGCTTGACGAGTCCATGTTGGTAAAATACTGATTTCTTTTGTCTCTGGCAAAGTACTGCTCTACACATGGTATGCCTACTTTTTGCAAAAATGACATGTGGTCACTGCCCGAGCCAAGATATGGGCTTATTACTGGCTCGGATTTGTCCTCGTTGGGATCATTTTTCAACCATCTGTCAAACACGCTCTCGTCACCTGTTTGTATAATACTTTTGGTAACATCATAAATCAAATCATGCAAAATTGGCGAAGCATAAGCTCTGTATGAATAGTTTCCCTTAATCATGGTGTCTATATTCAGATAAGTGATTGAATTGGCCTGCAGCTTTTTCATATATTCCTCAACCCATTCGACAGAGCCTATCAAGCCATATTCTTCAGCACCCCAGCTCAAAAACATCACTGACCGCTTCGGAGACCATTTATTCTCTTTTTTGAGCTTCATGAGCACTCGGGCAAGTTCAAGCATTACTGCTGTCCCGCTAGAAGGATCTAGCGAACCCAGTGTCCATGAATCCCGGTGGTTACCAATCATCACATAGCGGTCTTAACGCAAAGATTACTATTAGTGACCAAAAAGAGACCAAACATGAATGCATTTTCAATATGGTCAAAAAAATGTACCAAAGATAGATATAATTTTGAGCAAAAAAAATTTTTCCTTTATTACCTGGCTCAACAGAACCTTCAATATATCCCATGACATTATAAGTTTTTTTTCGTTGTCGTTGATTGAAAACATTCAGAGTCAGCTTTCTGTCTTGGCTCAACTTGCCGCCATAGCTATAGGTCATGTTTAGCTCGCCTTTCCACTCATTTCTAACAGGTCTATTACTTTCAATTAATTTAAACAACTCATAAGCAACAGCGTATCCAATGACTTGGGCTGGAATTTTTGGCAAAACATCATCAATCTGTTGATCAGGCATTCTGTAGCCATATTCAGTGGAAGGATAAAACGGCGTTGATGGATCGCCGTCTGAGACCATGACAGTGCCGCGTTGGGTTCCTTGATTTGGTAAAAATTCTCCAGATGGGTAAATTAGTCCGCTGGCAATAGATGGTGCAGCTCTCAAAGGGTCATCATAAAGAATCAGTCCTTTGACGCCATTCTCTTGCGCAATCAAAACCTTGTTGCCTCGAAAAATTTTACCATATCTGCATATTACCAATTTGTCCTTAATATTATATCCTTGATCTAACAAAAATTTAAAGTCCTCTTCCATACAAAAATTTGCATAATAAAGTTCATCCTTTTTAATTAAAAGATTAATTAATTAAAAAATTGAAATTTTTTTATTTCCTTCAATTACTGAAGTAGCCGAGCCGCTTTTGGCATAGGCCAGAAATGGTTTGGATACTGGACTTATTCCAGGATCATATGTAGGCTCGTCAATTTCATAGGTCTTTTCCAATACAGACATTGAATCGCTAATTTGGATACTTGAGAAGATAATTAATTTTAAAAATTAAAAATTAATTAATTACTTATTAAATTTGTTCTCATCTGGATAATCAAGAAGGACATCGTATTCAAAAATGTCATGATGGTCCAAACCGAACTCTTTAAATGAGTTTAAAATGTAGTCTGCAGACTTTTTGTCCATTTCTGTGCCACCCTGATGTGGCAAAAAGGTTATGTTCCGCAAATATTCTCTAATCGAGTCAGCACTGACCTCCCTAACCACATGCTCAACTCCTCTCGGGTCATAATCCCGAACCAACTGGTCGTAATAGTCCACAACAGTTTGATCTGGTTTTTTTGCACCTTTGGAAAAAAATCCAATCAAAAAGCCCAAACCAATAGCTACAACAACACCTAAGCTCAAAAGTAGGAAAAAATTTTTGGATGTAAAATTCATTTTTTTAAAAATTAACTTAAATATCTTTTAATAATTGCTATTTATCAAGAGATTATATTACTTAATTTAATAGAAAAGATTTTAAAATTTATTCTAAATGCTCTAAGATAACATATCTTAAATGTCATAATGAAAAAGGTAAATAATTTTAACAGGCTCTGATAGCTTATCATTTAACAATAATTGGCTTTAAGCAATTACAATCAGATATAGATAAATTATGTTCAAGGATCACATTCAACCAATTTTATCTAGCTCTATTTTGGCAAAGATTTGGCAAAAAGCGACAAAGTTGGCTTATGATTAGAAAAGTTTTCAGCTTTAAACAGAGTAGTCAGTCAAAAAATTTATCGGCATGATAAAAATAATAATTAAAACAAAAATAATTTTATTTTTAAATTGTAAAATTTTAGATTAATTTATTTTATTATTAAAAATAATCGAAATGATTTTTTATCAAGTTTAAATTAGCATGAGTTAAAAATTTGATAGATTTTTTTCAAGTCAAAATGATAATTTCCAATTACGTTCCATTCGATTTGGTTTAATGGATTATCAAGCTCATAATTGTAAAAAAAACCATGTGGTGTTGGCCAAGAAGTATCCAAATTATAATTAGACTGAGAATATTGTTTAAATGAATAAAACAGTGTTTGGTTTTCTGAAAATTTTCGAGTAAAAATTTGACTTGATTTTCCTTGATACAAGTTGCCATTTTCCATTCGCACCAATTTCAGATATTCAAAAAAGTCTAAATTTTCTCTCAGCTTAACCAATTTTTCTCTGCATTTGACTAAACTGCTACCAATTAGGCTCAATTGGCGATTTTTGTCTTGGACATGGATCCTTTTTAAAAAATAGACCCGTTTAAACGGTGCATCATAGACATACTTTTTTATTCTGGAAAATTTCAGAGTTTTCATAAAATTTGCTCTTGCCAACTTGGAAGCTTTGATACTTTTGGCTATAATGGTATTACCTTTGCGACTCCATTCTATTCCATTTTCTAAATTTGAGTTGACCATGTTGAGAGTGTCATTGACCGATTTGGAACCGGCAATGCTGGAATCAGCTTCGTTAGAAGATAAATAATAAGATCCTGCTGGTAAATCTGTGAAACTGGATGAAATATTTGATTTTATACCAAATGAAAATTTGTCGGAAATTTTCTCTAATTGGTCCCTTTTTAGAATAAGCTTTTCTTTTGAGCCATTTCTGTCTATGGTAAAAACTCGGCTCAACTCTTCTGTGATTATGTCTGGTTGAATGTCTTCGGTCAATTGGTATGGTGAAAGATTTTCCAATACTTTGGCAATCGGTTCATATCTATCGATTGTTTGTGCAGTCTGTGCAATCAGATCTTGGACAAACTTGGGGCTAAATTCACGCTCAGGCATCCTGTACTCCTCAATTATGTCCAATTGTTGGTACAAATTGTGTGCCAGAGACGACATTTGGTCTCTGACCACGTACACACTTGCTTTGGGTCCAAAAACTTCTTCCACTACATTTAGCTCATTTATTTGCTTTGCTGACAGAATCAGCGAGTTTTGTTGGTATCCTTTGCCCTGTGAGCTGACCTCACATTGAACATTTAAACCAATTTCTTCAAAAATGTTAACTACTTTACCACTGTTGCTTTCATTGAGAACTTTTTCCAAATTTATTCGTTCCAATGAACCCACTGGTGCTTCGAAGAACACATCAATCGGAAATCTGGACAAGTGATTAGCTTTGCCATTCAGCAAATATTTTTCACCCTTGTTATCAAAAAATTTAAGACTGCATTCAAATCGGTCCGGTTTGAGAAAAATAATTTGCTCCAAAGATATCTGAATGTTGTACTTTCTTTGGACAACTTGGACAAACAAATTTCTAATTGTATCTGTCAATAGTTCTATATTGATGCTGAATCCTTCATTATTGAGCATAAATAAATGTGTGTAGTCAATGTAAACTAGTCTTGGTACTCCCACAGATACCCATGTTAGTCTGGAGTATTTTTCGGTGTCCTTGCTTTGAATTATTCTATCATTTATTGATGTCTTGAACGCTTCCAAGAACACTGTCTCACCATTGGTCTCATAATCGACGGTCAAGTCAGCCAAATCGAATATTATGTTCTTTGTTTCCTGGCTTGACCAGTTAACAAGACTTAAAATTATTAGACAAATTGATAAGCTCATTTTAGATAATTTTAAAATTGTTTTTCTGATTTAAATTATCAGTAAATAAAAAAATATGTCTTTAATTAGTTTACTTATTTGGTTTTAATTAGTTTATTTTTCTTTTCAGTTAAATTTAAATAAAAAAATCTTTCCTTCAAAATATCTACTCACATATTATTTAATAAAAGAAAAACATCTTAAATTGTTTATAATAATCAATTTCCTAATACAATCCAATAAAACCGAAAAATTAATTAACTTAATAGCTTTAAATTTAATAAATAAATAAATAAATAAATTTTTTTAGCTTTTATTTAAAAATTAATTTAAAAACCAATTGCAAACCAGTGGATCTTTGCTTTGATATAGGAAGTTGGTAAATTGAATTGAATTTGGCAAACAAATTCTTTGTTTGTTGCGTGTTCGACTATGCGATATGAATCAATGGGTCCATCAGTATCACAAGAGATCAAATTGAACATAACAATTGGCACTTTGGTAAAATGTTTGGTAAAATGTGCGCTAAAATATTCATATTTTTCCAAAAAGCTTTTCATATATTTATCTCTTGGTTTAAATATATCAAGAAATCCTTCTTCGAACAAAATTTTTTTACTATTATTCTTATTGTCCAAACTAGATAGCTTAATTAGTTCATTCAATCTGAAATTGTAATCATCAACCATTTGCAACGAATTTCTCTTTAATAATTTGTTATAAGACCTTTTGGCAAAGTATGCATTTTTTGTTTTTAGTGAAAAAGTCCTTTTAAATGGAGCCTCTGTGACTATTCTTTTAATACGGGAAAACTTTAGGTCTTTGGTAAAATTGGCTTTTTCAAATTTGGAGGCTTTGATACTCTTTGGAATAATCATGTCGCCTTTGCGCACCCATTCAATATCATTTTTATCATCGGTGTTTATTTGGTTTAGGGTATCCATCATACCAGAGCTTGAATGTTCATTTTGATTGCTCGTTTTGGAAGAAATTCCACCACCAATTGATGCAAAGATACCTTTGACTGGCACTTTGATCTCACCACCAGCGCCAAATTCTGAAAAATTGCTTTTTTTTGAATACTCAGCTTCATTTAGTACAATTTTTTCACTCTTTCCATCCGATACAACCTTAAGAAGCTTGCTGAGCTCTTCTTTTATTTGATCTGGCTTAATGTCTTGGAAAATATCATAGCTGGACAAGTGATTGAGCGCCTCATCAATAGGCACATATTGCATATTGGTCATTATGGCCAAATTTTCCACAAACTTTTCACTAAATTGCTTTTCAGGCATTTGGTATTCCTCAAACACATTCATGTGCATGAACAGCTCTTGGGAAAGTGAAGCCAATTGGAATCTGGTCACATAAACTTTATCAGCCGAGCCAAATATTGAATCAATTAGATTCAAGCTATTCATTTGTCTGCCAGTAATGGTAAAGACATTTTCTCGACTGGAATAGCCCCTGGAAACAACCTGGCACTGAATATCAAAATTTTCATCTGAAAAGACCCTTTTCTCAAACAGATTTCTTTGAATTGAGTTAACTGGAAGATCGAAAGAAATATACAAGGGATATCTGAACATGTTCAAAGAACGGCCTTCAATTGTAAATTTCTGGTAGTTCTGGTCAAATAGATCAATTCTGCACTCGAAACTTTTTGGTACCAGAGTGACTATTTGAGAAAGTTCCACCGTAATATTGTACTTTTGAAGTATGGACAAGCGAAATTTTTCCCTCAGTTGATTGTTTAGTAGTTCTACTTTTAGATAGAAGCCAATTGAATTGAATATGGATGAATTGCGGCTGAAATCGACCAGCTTTGGATAGCCAATTGATACCCATGTCAGTTGACCATATCTTTCTTCTTGGCCAGATTGAATTATTTCATCATTACTAGAAGTTTTGAACGCTTCTATTTGCACTATTTGTCCATCTGTCTCATAATCAATGGTCAAATCGGCCAAATCAAACACAATGTTGTCATTTTTATTGCTTTTTGCATTGATAGCCAGACCAAGCCAAAGAAAGAGAAAAAGCTTCATTTTTAAAATTTTAAATTTGAATATATTTTTTCAATTTAAGTTTTTTTATCATTTTTTTAGTTTGTTTATAATTTAAATCAGATAACTTTAACTATTTTAAATTATCAATTTAAATAAAAATTGCTTTATTGATGTTAATTAAAAGAAAATTTAATGTCCAATGGCAACCCATTTAATTTCTAAAAAAACTAATTGGTCAAAATTTTTCATATTAATTTGGTCATATAATCTAACATCAATAACACACTCAATCTGTGTGTTATTTATCTTTTGGTTAATTATTCGAAAGCTTTCTATTTGATTAGTTCTTTTAAATGAATAAAAAACTCTGGGATCACTGTTAAATCCGACCAATTTAGCACTAAATTCAGCTTGCATTAAATTGGTAAAATCGACATTCCATATGCCACTTTGAATGTGATAAATAGCACTAAGATATTCATTTAGAATTGAGTCAGCTAAATTAAAATAAAGCTTATCAATATGGTAAGTTTTATTAATGAATTGGTTTTCCTGCGAGCTATACAAATCAAATGATCTTGTCTTTAATGAAAAGGAGCGGCTAAATGGAGCATCATAATATTCTCGTCTGATGCGGAAAAACTTGAGGTCTCGATTGAGCAGAGACTTGGCCATCTTGGAAACTTTTAGTCTCCTTGGCACAACCATTGAGCCTTTTCTGACCCATTCCACATCATTTTGATCGTAGTCATTCAAGTCCCTTAATTGCTCTGAAAAGGTTGAATCCGATCCCTCCCAATCTTTTGCTCTAGATATGGCATATTGGCTAGCAGCATTTATTTTGAATTTACCAGCAGACACTGAAAGACCAAAATCTAAACCAAGTGATCTTTCATTTGCCGATTTATCATAAATGCTATCATTTACAGCTAAAAAATCTTTGGTCTCCAATTTTTTTATGACATAAGTCTTGCTTAATTCTTCCTTAATTATATCTGGTTTAAGATCTTCTGCCAAATTGTATGTAGACAATTGGGAAAGAGCTTTATCAAATGGCATCAACTGATTTATAGATAAAGCAGTTTGTTTTAAAAATTCGCTGATAAAATTTTGCTCAAACTCTTTCTCAGGTATTTGGTATTCTTCAATGATGTCCAGTTTGTGATAAAGTTCACTGGATAATTCAGTTAGTTGTCTTCTGGTAATGTAGACTTGTGAATGCGGTCCAAATATATCATCTACCAAATTAAGTTGGTTCATTTGTTTGGATGAAATGATGAGCGTGTTTTCTTTGTAAGTTTGGCCTTGGGAAAAAGCTTGGCACTTTATTTCCAAGTCTGGATCAAAGTTGTCCTTTTGAAGTCTTTTCTGCAAAGCCCTACGCTCCATTGATAGATTGTTGTCTGGGTAAGGAAATGTGACACGTAAAGGAAATACGTTCAAATCATCTGCCTTTCCATTTAGTACCACTTTGTTCCCATCATGATACAGTTCTATTTGGCACTCGAACCTGCCTGGCTTTAGAGTCAGTATTTGTTGCTCATAAACTGTCACTTTGTACTTTTTCATAATCTCATTGACCAATCTTTGCTTATTCTGCTTGTTCAAAAGCTCCACAAAAACATCAAAACCATCTTGTCTCATATGGAATATATTTGAATCAGGCAAAAGTCTGACAAGACTCGGATTACCAATCGACACCCATTGAAGTTGACCATATTTTCCTTTGTCTCTGCTCTCGATTATTCTGTCGTTTCCAGCAGTCTTGTAAGCTTCTAACAACACCACTTTTTTCTCATCTTCAAAGTCCAATGTTATATCAGCCAAATCAAATACCACGTCGTTTGTGTCCATTTTATCACAAGACATCCATTTGATAAACAAAACAAACAGAAATAACTTTTTCATTTTGCTTTTTTTTTTCTTATTTTTTAAATAAAATGAATGAATTTATTTCTCCAATTTATCTAATTCCTTCCATATGAGTTTTATCTTTTATAGACTTTATTTGTTTCTTTTTAATATCTATTCACTAATTAAAAAGCAATACAATAATAAGATATGCAAAATTTTAATAATATTAAATTCATAAACTTTGTGAATTTATTAATTGAAATGATATTAATTTATTTATTTTATTCTAATTTTTATTTAATGATTATTTTATTTGTTTTTTAAAAAAGAAGAAAAAATTTATTTATTTTTATTTGATATATTATTAAATAAAGAATTTTATTAAATATAATAATATTTATTATTTTCCTTTTGTTTAAATTTTAATTTATTAAATATTAATTAATTTTTTTAATTGATTTTTTATATTTTCTGTTTATTTTAGTATCCTATTGCTAACCATCTCAATTCGAATTCGTCAAATAAGCTATTTATTTTACAATTTGCTCCATAAGTATCAAATTTTTTAATCTTAGCAATCAAAACCAATAAGTCCTTTGTTATTTTCTGTTCTAAAATCTCATAACTCATCAAGAGTTCTTTTTTATTTGTAAAATAAATTTTTTTTATGGAATATACGATTTTTGGTGGTTCGCTAAAATTTTGGATAAATTCTTTAATAACATGTAAAAAACATGTATCATTATTTTCTTGATTCAAAATAAAATTTTCAAATTTACCTGATTCATATTTTAATTCTTTATAATTAATTAATGAACTAGATAATAATCTATTTACTTTTGATACAAAATTTTGAAAACAATTTATTTGACTACTTAAATCAGAATTAATTTTGTTATAAAATCTTATTATTTTGGTATCGAGCACATATCTTTTCTCCAAATTTATCTTATCTTGTCTTATAAATTTAGCCTTACACAAAATAATTAGTTCCTGATTAGAATGAAGTCTTTTTTCCAACAAAATTCTCTCCTTGGTATTTTGGAAAGCGTCGAAATAAACTGATAGAGGTGATTGATTTAAGTTGTAAACCCGGCCCTCAATTGTGTTTAATTGGTAGTCTTGGTCAAATAGATCTATTCTGCACTCAAATCTATCGGGTAAAAAGGCGCTTATTTGATAAGGTTCCACTTTTAAATTGTATTTATTATTAATTATTTGGCCAACTTTGAGCCTCATTTCATAGTTTACCAATTCAACTTTTAGTTGGAAGCCAATTGGATTCAACATGTCTGTATCAAGGCTGAAATCAACTAACTTTGGATATCCGATTACCACCCATTTGAAATAAGAGAAATTAGTTTTATCATCTTCAATCATTAAGAACTCATTATTAAAAGTTTTGAACGCTTCGATTTGCACTGTTTGTCCATCTATGTCATAATCAATGGTCAGATCGGCATTATCAGATAAGAAGCTCTCATTTTTGATCAAGTTTAGATTGTTAACCAAGCAATAATAAAAAAGAACAAGAATCTTCATATTTTTTATATCTCTAAACTAGTGAATAATAGATTTTTAACTTTAATTTGTATAAATTTTTTTTCAATTTAATTCAAAAATTATCTTATCATTTTTTTCTGCTTTTATTTAATAAGTTATTTAAATATATATTTATTTAATTTATCTATTTTATGGTTTGTTTAGACTAGTTATTGGCAAATTACGTTTTTTTAAATTTAAGGTAGAAATTTAAAGATAAAATGAATTTAAAAATAATTTAAATATAAACATTTTTAAATTGATAATTTTAATCAATTAATATAAATTATATTTTTTTTGTTGAAGTCATATATTTGAAAATAAAAAAAATTAAATTGGTTAAACGGGAAAAAAAGGTAAAAAAAATATGATGTGCCTTTGGTAAAAAGAGATTGGAATTGGATTTTTTAAAAAAATCGCTAAAAGTTAAATTAGTTAAATTGGTTTAATTAGTTTAATAAGTCAGAAGGGTATAAATAGCAGTGAATTTTAAAAAAAGTCATTTCATTTTTTAAAATTGAAAAATTTTGAAAAAATGGGATCAAAAAGCAGTCGCCATAACTCTGCCGATCCGCAGGTCCCAAGCCCTGATGAAAAAAGAGGAGGGTGGTGGCAGCCACATGCATCGTATGTGCATGTGGTCTTTCACGTAGTCTGCAGAAGAGCTGTATGGCGGGTACATAGGCCTACGGGTCTTTGTCCAAGTCTTGTCGTATGAGGGCGCCGCTGGCTTCGA
>JAESIW010000166.1:168200-199734 GCA_016802295.1 Brachionus rotundiformis
TTAATATCTATTCACTAATTAAAAAGCAATACAATAATAAGATATGCAAAATTTTAATAATATTAAATTAATAAATATTAATTAATTTTTTTATTATTATCTTTAAAAATTCAATTTTTCCTTTTTAAAAGATGAAAAAATTTATTTATTTTTATTTTAAAAATTATTAAATAAAAAATTTTATTAAATATAAAAAATTTCCCTTAAATAAAATATTTTAATTTAACTATTTTTTTCCCTTTTTTCCTTTTTTGCTCTTTTTTTTCTTTTTACCTGCGGGACCGAGCTTATGCCTCATCATCTGCGATCTCCACCAAGCTTGTATCTTTATAGTTGCTTCCAGTTCAAATTTTTCTTGTTCCTGTTTGCGTCTCTCCTTATCTTTTTCAAATCTATCATCTAGCACGACTTTCTCATACTCGGCAAAAGTTCTTGCCAAATTTTGGTACTTTTCCAAATCTTTGGCTCTACTATTTTTCAAACTATCCAAGTCTATTTGTTTCTGTAAGGTTTCTCTGTCCGACCTCTCGGTCCAATAGTCAGTCAATTGTTTCATTTTGGCAATGGCTGTTTTCAAAAAAGACTCCATCTCGGCATTACATCTATTTTCTTCGTCAATTTGTTCCTGCAATTTTTCAATGTTAATTTTCAAATCTGTTTCGGACAGGTCACATTTTTTTTTGGTCTGTGCCACAGAGTTATCCGTGCTTTTTTTAATGTACTTGGCTTCCATGTTGGTTTTGGCCTTGAGCTCTTGCAGTTTGTCTTTTAAATCGGCAATCATTTTATCTCTTGATTGAATTTCGACCTCTTTGTCTCGTTTGACATCTAGCATGGCCTTTTTTAGATCTGCTATCACCTTTCTGGTCTCTTCTTCTCTTTTGATTATTTGCTGAAATTCTGTCTTGTTGGTCTTTTCGCTTTTGACCTGCTCTCGTAGAGAGTCAAGCGAATCGTCCCTAAGGTCGTGGACCAAATTTTCCAGCATTCGCTGCAAAAAAAGCCTCTCTACTTCTATTTTTTCGAATGTGTCCCTGCTCAAAGGGTTCTGGTTAAGGGCCCTGTTGACACCATGGGTTGCCGCTTTAAGATTTTTTATATTATCCAAGTTGTTGTAGCCGAGAAATTTGCCCTCCATTTCGGCCTGGGTATTTTTAATTTCATTTATTGTCTCCTCCAGTATTTCTCTGGTATTGGATCTCATCTCGGATGTCAGCGGCATTATCTGTCCGCTGATCTCCAACTTATCGATTGTGTCTTCCAAACAACCGATAAGTTGTATGTTTATTACATTAGTTTGCATTTTATTTCAAAAAATTTAAAATTATTTAGCTAGTTTTCAGATTTGGTGATTATCTGCGTTGCCATGGCAACCATTTTTTTTTCAAGCAGGTAAATTAAGAACAAAATTAATTTAATTTATGCTCAACTTATAGATAGCAAAAAAGGGGGGACAAAAAAAGATGCCGAAACTCGGGATCGAACCAAGGACCTTTAGATCTTCAGTCTAACGCTCTCCCAACTGAGCTATTTCGGCATATCATATAAACAAGATAATATTGTCTTTTAAAAAAAATATATTTTTATTTTAGATAAAAGATAATTTATTTTTTTAAAATTGGACATAATAGGGATTGTTTATGTCCATATCATAGCTAATTTGGGTACATTGGGCTGACATGTTGTTCGACAGGCTGCTAGTGTGATGATTTGGTTTGCGTCTACGGCCTTTTGTTTTGCCTTTATCTGAAAAGCTTTCTTGGTAATGGTTGTCTGTTTCGTTAAAGTCGATTTTCATGTTAAGTATTGAGTATAAAAATTTTATATAATCAGAAGCTAGTTTTAGAGTTTGTATCTTGCTAAGTTTATCTGAAGGTAGAGTTGGTACAATTTTGCGTAACTTTTCGAATGCTTCGTTCAGTGACTCGGTTCGTTGGCGTTCGCGAACATTGGCAGCTTGTCGAATAGGCTGAAATGGTGGCTCAAATTTAAAACGCTTTGGTGAGGGATAATCCATTTTTTATGAACTAAATTCAGGTTTAAAATTAGTTTTATTTATACCTTCTATGATAGATCATAAGCGCCTTTTATCTCTTCTAATTAAGCTCAATCAAACAACAAGTAAATAAAAATCATTAGCTAGTTTATTTATTTTATTTTAAATAAAAGCTTGATATTTTAAGTAAATAAATTTTCTTTTTTATTTTGATATTTAAGAGATGAATGTTATTGCCTCTGGAAATGATTAGTTCCATCAGTGGATGACTTCTTAAAGGTTCAATTATTGCTTATGATATTTTATTTTTCAGATTCATTTAAGAGCAATTATCATTTTAGAAAAAAATAAATCTATAATCTAAGGAAGTTGATTGATCATTTTGGTTTGAGTCTTGTCTTGGGTGATGGTGACATAATAAAAAAGGTCAAATAATTTTATTTTATCAATTTGGAATTTAATTGCACAATAATTTGAAAATTTTATTTGCCAATGGTTTGGTTTAGTTTAATATTAGAAAAGGGGATTGGCATTTTGGTTGATCTTGAAAAAAGATATAAAAAAATTTTAAAAAAAGTAACAATTGAAAAATATTATAAATAATCATAACTAAAATAAAAGATTTGATAAGCTAACTTTTTTAAATTAATTAAATATTAAAACTAAAAATTCATATTTTTTTATCAA
This sequence comes from Brachionus rotundiformis, assembly GCA_016802295.1. Taxonomy (NCBI): domain Eukaryota; kingdom Metazoa; phylum Rotifera; class Eurotatoria; order Ploima; family Brachionidae; genus Brachionus; species Brachionus rotundiformis. Next base: position 170,884 of record JAESIW010000166.1, read on the forward strand.
TCGGTTTTGTGAAACGGTACAGATAAAACTTTTTTCCAAAGGTTTTTCCCAGTTCTGTAAATGCAATATAGTGCAGCATACAGGGATGCATCTAACACCAAAGTCTGTTTTCCATCTTTAAATGATGCTAAATTTGCAAAGTTTTACCAAAATGTTCTCAATAATGCAACCAAAAAATGTTGCACCATGTTGCATTTGCAGAGCCTGTATTTGATGTATTACTATTATTAAATTTTAATCCTAAACTCAAATTTAAAATTAGATTAATTAGTAATACTTTTATTAAAGCTTATAATTAGCAAAACTATTTTAAAGAAGCTTTACATTATATATTATTTAAATTGAATGAATAATTGCCAAAAAAGATATTCTATTTAATTTTGTTTATTATTCAAGTCTGATCGAAAGTAAAGAGCCCATGACCAACCCAATGGTGGTTTCATAAAACTTCATTTTATTGTATTTTATTTTACTTTAATGTAACCTATTAACACTACCAAAATCGTCTAATTAAATTTTTGAAAGCTCAGATCCCTAATAATTTTCTCTTGCTTCGAGAAGTATCCTTCTCTACTTGAATCTCATGAAATAAATTATGAAGAAAGAACTTGCACTGGTTCAGTTGTACCAGGCAAAGATGATTATTTTAATAACAAATCAATTCTAAATAAATTTGAGGTTACCATAATGGTGCGACATACGGTCAAGTCCTCAAAGCATATTTTTCAGCAAATTCGAAAAAAACAGTAGTTGAGCACCTAAAAATATCGAATTCTTTAGTTTAATCTAAAAATTCTTATAAAAGAATTCAAATTTTATTGAGTACTAATTTGCTAAAACTATATGATTTGAAGAGATTTTTTAAGAAAAATAAATCAATAAAGTAAAAAAGTAAAACCATACATTGGTTCAAAATTTTGTCTATATTTAAAAAAAATAAAAAAAATGGGGTCTTTTTTTTTCGTTTTTTAGCATATAATTCTCTTTTAGAACAAATACAGTAGTCAAATGGATTTTACAAATGGTGTAGTTTTTTATAATATTAAAATTTTATCTTTGAGATTTTGAGTCTTTAAGAAAAACAACTTTTTAAAGGGTTTTCTATTTTTGGAGCCCTGAGTGTATAAATTTTTTTTTTTGGGGTTTTGGAGGGCGAAGATTACGAATTTTGAGTCAAATATGTGGAATTCAGATAGAACTAAAGTCTTGAATTTCGTAATCATTTTTTTTTATATTAATATCAAATTTTGAAAGACAAACTGACTTTGAATAATTATTTAAATATGAAGAAATATCAGAAAAAAAATTTTTTAATTTAAAATATTTAGAAATATATTTTTGCTTTTATTCTTACTTAAATTTTAAATAAAATATCAACAAACATTGATAAGTTTGTTTATTTAAAAAAGCACAACAAAATGTTAAGTTTATTTTGCACGTGATGCAAATTTGTATACGTATTTAAACGAGTATTTTTCATTGCGTTATGAATTAGAGCAGATAGGTTAAGCAAAAAAAAGCAAAAATCATTCTGAAATTCATTTTAAACATTTCTCATTTATAACAAATATAAAAGTCAACTAAAAACAGTTACAAAACAGACCAGAAACTTGGTAGTGCGCCTGACTGCATGAGAGATGACCGACGCTGGATTCTTTAAGGGCACATCTGCCGACCAGGACAGTCGATTTTCAGACAAGAACAAAAAGCTCATGAAAACAATGAAATTTGCCGACAATTTGGAAAAAAAAATCGACATGAAAAAAATCCAACTTGAAGTAATGAAACCATTCATTACCCAAAAGCTGAACAACCTAATGCCAATCGAAGACGAGGTGATCATAGAATACGTCTTCTCACAGCTAGAACAATCACAAGTAACTTAAGCCACGTGAGTATTTGTTCCCATAGTCTAATTTGCCATATTACAAGTATCCGGATGGAAAGTCAATGCAAATGATGCTGACTGGCTTTTTGGGAAAGACCAAGGCCAAGGAGTTCATGGGCGACCTGTGGCTGCTGCTCATCGAGGCCCAGGAGAGCGAGTACGGCATACCCAGGGAGCTGATCGAGATGAAGAAGGCCGAGCTGGCGCGCAAAAAGGTACCATTTTTTTCCTTTACTTTAAACTTAATATCAACAACCTTGGTCTATACATTCTAATTGAGCAGGCTTTGATCACCACCGTCCAAAGCGCATCCCTATGCCACAATAGTAAATTTATTTATTATTTTTTTTTAAAATAAAACATAACACTAAAACAAAAAGTTATTTATTTATTAAATTAATTAATTTTAATTTTTTGTAGAGCTTATCTAAGCCAAATTGAGATTGAGCTTAATTTTCTGTTAGACAAAGGTTTTTGTACGTGTTTATAAATTAATGTTTAATCATATAAGGAAGAGGAGGAGGCCAAGCGGTCGGAGAAGTCACGTGAGCACGCGCGGCACCGCTCGAGGTCAAGGGAGCGGAAAGAGAGAGAGCGGGAAAGGGAAAAGGAGCTGCGCGAGAAACGGGACCGTGAGAAAATGCGCGAAAAAGAGCGCGACAAGGACAGGTACAGGGAGAGGAGGGAGGCGAGGACGCACGACGACGAGCACGAGTCGTCTAGGAAAAAGCTCAAGACTGACCGGCATTCCAAGCATAGAAAAAAGACCAGCGACAGACAAAAATCGAGTCGGGAGCGAAAAGCTCGCCGATCCGACAAAGAGCACAAGCGGAAAAAAAGACGCACACCGTCCTCGTCGAGTTCGTCATCGAGCTCGTCCGACTCCTCGTCGTCCAGCTCTTCCGACTCGTCATCGTCGTCCAGCTCGGACGAATCGGACAAAAGACGTGTCAAGTCAAAAAAATCTCATCACAAGTCTACACGCAAGTCAGATAATAAGGAAAATTTGGCCAAAAAGAGCCAAAATGGAACCACTGAAGACGATCCGTCTGAAAGCGAGAAAATACTTAGAGAAAAAGCTCTCGAGTCAATTAAAAAATCCAAACAAGCTGAACACATGGAACAAGAAGAGTCTTGAAAAAATAAAAAAAAATATTTTTTTGAATTATCTTTATTATCTATTTTTTGACTTTGTTAGAATGTAATATTAACTTCTTCTTATTTTTTTTGTTTTTATTTTTTTCTAATTTTGAAAACAAAAAATAATTTTTTTTTTCTTATATTAAATAAATAATTTTTAAAATTAATTTTGTGTTTTGTTTTAATTGACGAGGTGTCATCTACCTTGCGCTTGATTAAGTTTTTAAACGTAAATTGCTAAATTGTGATCTATGATCTTAAGATGAATTTGGTAAAAGCTTTGTTGGTCAACAAAGCACCAATTGGTGGCATGTTGTGCAGGAGGGAATTATCGGTGGCGTGTTTAAGTGGTTACAGGTCTTTGGTGAGTGTGCGGGGCGCAGATTCGACTCTTTTCTTGCAGAACTTGACCACTAATAACGTGCACCAGTTGAGTGATGAGAGCCCGGCCCAGTATGCCATGATACTGAACAGCCGTGGTCGCATGATGTATGATGTTATTGTTTACAGACATCCGGTAGAAAAAGGCAATTATTTGATGGAATTGGACTCCGGATGTATCGAACAGGCCATGAGGTATTTTAAATTGTTTCGAATAAAGAAGAAAGTTGATCTTGCATTGGAAGATTTGGTGCTGTATTCGGTTTTTCAGGCAGAAAATGGGTTCAGTAGTCCGAACTCGCTAGTTAGTGTCAAAGATCCAAGGTGCTGCGATCTTGGCTACCGGGTTATTGTGTCTCCTGGTCAAACTATGGACACCAATTGTGATCTTAATCAGTATAGAAAGTTTTTGTACCAAAATGGAATTGCCGAAAATACACAGGATTTCTCTCAAGCCAGCTCAATACCACTTGAGTATAACATCGAATTTTTGAACGGAGTTTCCTATGACAAGGGTTGTTATTTGGGCCAGGAATTAGTGGCCAAAACACACTATACTGGTGTGGTAAGAAAACGCATCATGCCCATTAGGCTTGTTAATATGACAGAAAATGAATTTGATATGGATAGTGTTATTGTGAACAATAAAACTGGTCAAAGTGTAGGCAAACTTAAGGGTCTGATTCAAGATTGTGGCATAGCTATGCTCAGATTAGCCAATGTGGACAAAGAGGGTATATTTGTTTTGGACAAGGACAAAAATGAGCATTCTATTCAAATTAGTATTCCAAAATATTGGCCTTTAGATGATCCCATTTTGAAAGATTTAAAAAAATTTTAAAAAATTATTTTATTTCATTAAAATAAATTAAAAAATAACAAAATATTTTTTTAATTATTTTTACTTATTCATTCAATAATAAAAAATTTATTTTAAATGTGTTCTTTTTAATTATTTATTTATGATTATATTCTTATCAGAAAAGTAATTGAGAAATAGAATTTTAAATTACGGATCCGTGATAGTATAGTGGTGAGTATCCCCGCCTGTCACGCGGGAGACCGGGGTTCAATTCCCCGTCACGGAGTGTTTTTTTAGCCAAAATTTTAATCTTATTGTATTAATTGAATGTATAATAAGTGTCATTGTTATTTAACCCACCATTGTCTTATTCAAATATTTCCAAAAACGATAAACAACTCTTGTCTTATTTGCATTATTAATTGTATAGTAAAACAAGTCAGTTTAATAGAGAAATCTTTCTTTTACTTAAAATGTTTAGTTGAGACCAGCTTTATTTTTTTTTTTATTTCAATTTCAAGTTTAATCAACAGGCTAGTGCCCATGTCATAAAGACCGATTAACACTCCATTTATTTAAATAAAATAAGATTCACAAATTAAAAATTTGTATTTTTCTACTCAAGACTTATAAATTGCTTTGTGACCAAGAGATCAATGTTGAAATTTACAACATTTAAGCATTCAATTTTTAATAATATCAATTTAATTTTCACAGATTTTGAAAAAAAATTCAAAAAATCTAATTTAAATATTTCAATGTTTAACTTTTTTAAATGATTTTTTTGAACAATTTATTTTTAATTAGTAAAATTTATTTTATTTAAATAAATGGAGTGTTAATCGGTCTTTATGACATGGGCACTAGCCTGTTGATTAACCTTGACATATAAATATATTCATTAATAAAAATTTATTTATTTAAAACTATTCAAAGGTTAACATATTTTACAAAGTTTTAAACAAAATAGATTTATTCTATGACTTTATTAGAAAAGAAAGATATAAATAAAACTAATACAAAATGAATTAAAAGAAACCAATGATAGAATACGCTAAACTATTTTTAAAGGTATACTTGGTATACTTATTTTGTTTTATGTACTATGTTGATGTTCTTGATCTTCCATTTAGATAGAAATTAGATCGCTTTTTAGAGTAAGATATGAAAAAGTAAGAGCCAACATTGATAAAAGAATTCAAGTCTTGAATGTTTTTTCAAATATTAAGTTTACTCTTTTAGTTAAACTCTTTTAGTTTGAAAAAACACTAAATAGAAGATAAGACTTTTTTATTTCAAAAAAGAATATCTATTTTACCGTCAAGTAGAGTATATCCGTGATAGTATAGTGGTGAGTATCCCCGCCTGTCACGCGGGAGACCGGGGTTCAATTCCCCGTCACGGAGCCTTTTTTCCATTTTATTCTTTTTGGTTTTTGATCTTATGAATAATTTGTTATAAGCTTTTTTATGTTTCGGACTTATTAGGATCTGGTGGTATGTGGTTAATAACGACCAGCTCGTCCAAATTTTATTTTACATAGTGTTAAATACTACAACTTGCTTTCGCAGGAGATCATGGTGTTGCGCTCTATAGACATTTATGTTGACTGGAATTGGTCTTGTAGCTACTTACAAAATTAAAACAAGCCAGGTTTTTTAAATAAAGAGAAAAATTATTTTAAATGTAAAATTTTATTCTAAAAAATTTTAACTTAGTTTGTAGAAAATGCTAAATATTTTTTTGATAGATATAAATTTTATTTGATTGATAAACTTTCTTATGCTTAAATTAGAGAAAAATAAAATTTAATTTGTATTTTTAGTTTGTAAATTGATCATTACTAAATAATTACACGCAAACACAAAATAAGTCTATCGAAAAGCATTGCAGTAAAAAAAAAAATTATTATTGTAATTAGCAGCTGTAGCAGTAGGCTGATTATTAGAGACAATATAGTCTTGAGCTATACCAAGTCCAAAGAAAAATGAATTTATAAAAAAATCTAAAATTGGACAAATATACGCAAAAAAATCCAAGGTAAAAAAAATAAAATAAAATGACTAATTTTTAAATTGTTTTTTTTTAAAATTCCAATTTGTACGCTTGGCAATTGAGATCTGGATTTTCGTCAATGGTCACAATTGAGTGTCTAGCAGCTGGCGTAATCTCGACTTTGAGTCTTGCCAAACGTTCCTGATTGTTCTCGAACCAACGTCTCAACACATCCGACTCATACGTTGGCACTAAACTAACTTGTAAATTTTTATCCTCCCAAGTTTCTTTACCATCGAGTAGAGCATTCAAAATTTGCTCGCCAAACTCCACAGCGCTAAGCACGTAGTGTCTGGCTCGGACTCTTTTGAAAAAGTCCGCATCGACGTAACTCGAATTGCCGTGCGCTGGTATGTACGCCAATTCGACATAAACTGGATGAATTGGGGCTGAACGAGCCGACTTTTGGCCCGAGCCCACACTGGTGCTTTTTAAACCCTTGACGTCATTGTTCTGAGAAGGCGAGCCCGGCTGGCCTGAACGTTTGCTAGCAATGCCCACATTCTCTGGATTGACTGGAGATGGCAATTCGAGCAGGTTAATTTCGGGCTGTGGCTCACAGTTTTCAATCTTGACTGCCTCAACTCCATTCACCAACTCTTCTGTCCTGCTGGTATTGGACGACTCCTCGTCCTGGAATAACTCATGGGTTCTGTTCAAATCACACGACTCGTTCAATGTTTTTACTGGATTGAACGGATTCGAGCTCGGATCGGACGCATCCTCGATAAAACTCCTAGTCATTATATCATCTTTGCATCCATGCTCTCTATTCTCTATATTGCCGGACACTATTTCATCGGCATCTAAATTGCCATTTTGTCCACCACCAGATGCCAGTTGATCCTCACTTACTGGTGCGTTTGTGTGCTGCTCGAGCAGAGCGTTCTGTTCACAAAAATCTTTTTTAACAGGGCTTAAATTGGGTGACTCGTTCGAATAGGCTTTTTCGGCTTCAGCTAGAACATGTTCGCTTTGATGCTGCTGTTCTTCACCTTGAACTGTTGATCTAGCTTGCTCTTCTAGCTCTACCAAGGGCTCATTGTTTGATTGTTCAGCTATAACCGGTTCTTCACTGCTAACCGGCGCTCCTTTCTCTTCCCCCTCTCCGATTGGCTGATTACTTTGCAGCTCCTGTTCAACTATAGCCGATTGTGATTGTTCACTGATAACTTGCGCTTCTTTCTGTTCTTCAACTACTTGTGGCTCACTGCTCGGTTGTTCAACTATAACCGGTTCTTCACTGCTTACCGGCGCTCCTTTCTCTTCCCCCTCTCCTATTGGCTGATTGATTTCTTTGTCAATAGTCTCTTGATTGCTAGCGAGGGTCTCGGGTTGTTGCTCTTGCATCTCAACATCTGCACACCCCTCCTCTACATGTTCATTCTTGCCTGTTTGGCTATTGCTAGCAGGCTCGTTTTCGACAACTTGTTGTTCGTGTTCAACAACTTGTTGCTCGATTACTTGTTCAACAACTTCAACTTGTTCAACTTGTTCTATTTGTTCGACGTTATCGCTTTCGATAACGACAACATTGTTAACAAAATTTTGCTCTATAACAACTTGTTCTTTTTGTTCGACTACACTCTCGACCACAGGCTCGGGTGTTGGCTGCTCGGACTGCACAGGCTCAATACTTAAGCTAAGTGTTTTTGAGTTTTTGGTCTCTTTTTTGACCGGTTGCTTGGCAGTAGTTGATTTTTTAACAGGTTCACTTTTGCTCGGGGCAGACCGGGGCACTGCTGGTTTGAGTGGCTGTTTGGCAGTCGAAGGTTTGGAAGCAGGTGGCCTAGCCTCGACTGGTTTGGAACTCTTGGAAGCAGTTGTGCCGCTCATGCTTTGCCTTGAAGAGGTCGGAGCTGTTTTTTTTTCAGCCATTGGTGGTCTACTTATCGAAGTGTCAGTCTTTTTGGCAGGTGCGGCAGGAGCAGAGACCGGCTTCAGATGTCTGGTGGCAGCTTTGGTTGTGGAGACGGCAGTCTTGGACTCGCCGTTCGACTTGGACATAGAGCTATTAAGCTTGTTGGTCGCGGACTCTTTGGCGACCTTGACCTCTTTCTTAATAGCGTTGTAATACTGTTGATTTTGGTCCAGGTCCGACTTGATCTTGTAGACCGGATGGGTTAACAAGTCGAAGTCTTTAAGCTTGTCCAATGCGCTGAATAGGACGTTTTGTGGACAATTGCCCGTAAACAGTAGCCTGAGAGCAGTGTTGGCCGAGTCTGGCTTGTAGCTCGGTTGCCATACAAGCAGACATACAGACGAGGCCAAGTGAGAAGAGGGTAGATTGCGATAGACTTGTTGCACGGCTAGACTGGACTTGTGCATCTTGGCTATCATGGTTTGCTGCTGAGCACAGAAATCCTTGAATTCGCTTGATTGTACATTAGGTGTCAATAGATAAAGATCTAGGCTGCCGTAGTAGGCCTTGTAGTAGAGTCTAAAATGATCGTAGTGGAGTTTTATTTTTTCGGTCAATGGTCGCTGAATGACCAAAGGCTGTAGCTTAATTTGCAAACGGTCAATAGCTTCGAGTATCAGGTCCGAGTCGGACTTGTTGCCAGTGCAATTGGGCAGTTCGTTTATGATCAATGTAGCAGCCTTGTTGGGCGAAGAATGCAAGTTATGAGAGTTGTGCGAGTTGATTAGATTGCCAAGGATGACCGAAATGCGCGGCTTGACGTCCGCATCGGATACCTTTTTCTGGAACAGACTTGTCAAACCGCCGAGCGAGTCCGAGTCCGTGTGAGTTACTAGGACAGCGTCGATCTGCTCAAGCATGTTGACAAATTTCCAAAAGCACGGCTTGAGACGGTCATAGCCTCCGTTGATGAGCATAGTGAAGCCGTTGATGGCAAAGTAGCACGAATCGCCTTGACTAGCCGGAAAGATGTACAACGATGGTCGTTGAATTTTGAGCGTGCCGGTACACACTGGCGCGTCCATTTGCTGATCGACTGGCATCTTGTTCATGTAACGATCAACCAAGTTGACAAAATCGTCGAAATTGTACGCCTCCTGATTTAACAAGCTTTGAATTGGCTTAACTGTCACACCAGCTTGTTTTTCCACAAGCTTCCAGTTCTTGTTCGAATCGAGCACTTTCTGGTTCATGATGAAATGGACATTTTGGCCGTTTGGCTGATACAGGCTCAAGTGGGACTGTATATCGTCGCATGTAACCACTGAATCACTCATATTCATGTCACCATTGTGATTAAAGTCAAACGTCAAGTTAAGAAAATACTTTTGTCTATGCTCGGACTGAAGAAATTGCCTAAAGCTTGACTTAAATTGGCTCAAATTGCTGTTAATTAGCAAATTGAATTCAAAAGTAGATTCATTCGAGTACGATATCACATATTGTTGATCTTTAATTAGAACCAAGTTGAGTAAAAGCTTTACATTATATTTATTAAATAGAATTATTTTCAAATTAAATAAAATATCAGTGTACAAATTATCAATATTACTTTTATTCGATTTTAGGTATAGATAATGATTGTGTATTAAAAAGAGATTTAGATAAATTGTTAGAGTTCAACAATTATTCAATAAATATACTAAAAATATACTAAGAATCCCAGTTTTTCTTTATTTATTCTTGTAAAAATTAACTCCTTAACCCTAAAATTCTTATTGTATATTTCTATCAGTCTTTTATCTCATTATGTGCAACGAGCTACCACAGGCGACCTCTCATGTAGGCCGCCTCCGCAAGCTAGTCTTGCTGTAGCTTTTTTATAATAATAATAATATATTTGTCGTAGCCTCTTATAAATTTAGCTTACGTCTAAATTAAGGAGAAAAATGACCATGATCCTGTAAGAGAGATCAACAAAAAAAACAGAGTGGTTGAAAAGTGGAATAAACTACCAAAAAAAGCAATATCAGCAAGACAGTCAACAGTTTCAAGGCTCAAATTGATAAAGAAATATTCAGACTGAATTCATAAAGCGCTAATTTTTGCGCTGGTATAAATCACTATACCACAGGAACTACAACTATTACAAATATTTTCTTTTTCTTTTTATTTATTACATGGCCAAAATTGCTGATAAATGAAATAGACAAATTTGACGATAGGTAAACCAAAATTCTTTCCAGCTACGTAACTGCAAAGGCTCGCTGTTAAAACAGTAAAGTTTAGAAGATAAGTAGAAGAAGAACATGGGGTCATGGTCATATATTTACAAACTAATACAGAAAAGTAATAAGAAATGTGCTCAAAGATACAACTTTTATGTTTAATTATCATTTTCTGGATGATTTGACATGTAACAGTTGAAGCTTAGTCAACTAATAATTGCCATAAACTTGCCTAATTGATTATCTATTTAAAAGGCGACGTTGTCAATTTTGGAGCTAGATAACAAAACAAAAACGTTCAATTTAATCTACTTATTTTTAAAAGGTCCAAAACTCGTCTTGCTAAATTTATCAGCCAGATCTAATCTCTGCAAAAACTGTGCAATTTTTTATTTATTATTTTCTAATGCATGTACTATTTTACAAGCTTTTGTTTTGTTTTTTTTTGCTGCTCCAAAATTCACAGTGCCTCAGGACGCGCCTGACTCAGCTTGAGAAAAAATCAATCTACTACGATTAAGATATAATTGTATAACTCTTAAACAGATAGCTCTTTTACTACTGATTCAACATTTTGAGCCTCTAAACTTTCATTTTATGTCTTTTTTAGACAATTTATATTTATGAATATTAAATTTATCTATTTAATAAAAATTAGTAAATAAGTAAATAAATTTTTATCTATCTGCATTTCAGAACATAATCTTTGATAAACAAATGTGCCAAACAGCTTCAAGTAGAAGCAGAATATTAATCAAGAATTGTGCCCAAAGATACATTGATTTCTAACTAATGTAGTTGTAGAATCATGGAATAAATAGAGCAGACTTAAAATAAGAGTGTATAAACATGAACTGATAGGACCATAGCAGGGCAATGAGGATTGGAAAATGCCAAAATTAGAAAAAAAGCACATACTGATAGTAGCTGTCTTTTCTTGTACATGAGCATGAATGGCCGATATCATGTCCTCTTTGAACGGAGCAATCTGTTCACCAATTTGACCAAGACCTTTTGATCAAAGTTAACACATAGGCCTATAGCATATATCTAGCTAGCTAAATTACTTGTATTTAGTTGACTGAGCAAGTATTTGGCATCGTCACACGAGCTCGACTGACTAAGCACCACGAACAAATTGGCCGCGCTTTGGTCGTTCACGTTCACATTGCTCGGATCAACTTCCATCTTCTACTAAATTATGTAAATAAGTTTCTATTTTTTAAACAAAAAAAAATTGAAGAAAAAAAATTTAAATTGGCTTTGAATTTTATTATTTTATTAAGAGAGAAAAAAAGCGAGTAAAATTTGCTTGGATGTCACAAGAGGGAGACGTGCGCTTCGACTTCAAAGCACAGGCCTCCATAAAAGAAGAAGATTAGAGAGCAATATGCATGCATGGATTCAGATCTTAATTAATAATAAGATCGTTAACCAAACATATTTATATGATGCTCTTCCTTCAGACAAAAAAAAGCAGATTAAGCGCATAATGGTAATGTAGTGGTATTAGAAATGGAGTAAGAGAAAATTTTAAAATAATTGAACATAATAAAGGTTGGAAATTATTTGTCTTTGGTTCAGATAGCTCTTAGTCACATTTATCTATTATCACAAAGCTCTATGCCAAAATGAATTTGGCTGTTCAACTCAACTAAACATCTTTATATAAATCATAAGCTTATTGATTTTAGTCTAGAAAATTTATTCCTGGCCAAACATATTCCATTAATCAACATAAACATGAGCTTAACTAAAAGCATATGTTTGTCTAAATGGTAGACTAATGATTGGATCCAGTTTGACCTATAGGAAATAGATAACCTCTTTTTGATAATTATCTCGGCTTATCATGAGCATTAATCATATAGCGGGCATAAATATTAGTGTTTGACAAATAGTTTGCATTTTGCTCATTATTTATAGCGCATATGTCGAGCACACTCGCTCCTGTAGATTTAAGCATAAAGTTGTTTTTCTACCGCGCTAGAGAAAATCAATACGTCTTGATGATGATGATGGTGCACTGCATTTCCATGCCAGCTAACTATTGACCTTGAAAAATCGATACACACAGCCATTCATTTATCGATTTATTCACTTAGACTTAAACAGTCTTTTCAATCGATTAAACTAACCGCTACATCTTGAATCAGTGTTAGAGTCTGAGGAGAAACAGTCTAGTCCTCTTCACTGCTTTATTTTACTTGTTTGTGGAGATAGCGAATAAAAGTTTATCCAAACATAAGTCTTCTATTTATTTATAAATCTCTACTCAAGTTTAAAAGGCTTAAAAAAAGTTGGACTGCCACAACAGATCACAATCAAAACTAAGCAAAGAAGATGAGAGGAGATTTGATTGAAATGTATAAATTAGCAATTTTTAGAAAGTCCATTAAAAAATACCTATACCCTTACTAATAAGTGCCCTCAAATCATGTCTTTATTGAAGAGCCCTCTGATGATAGAAGATTTTCTTCAAATTAAATATTTTGTAAGGATCTAAGTATACTTAACAAGAGAGCAACATAGATAGAACTAATCCACTTTTGATTAGCTTTTAAAAAAAGCGTCATAGGGGGACAAAATTGAACAAGCAGTTCAACAACAACATCAAAGCCTACCACTGAATCATCAACAACTACAAGATCGCTTTTGGTGACAACTTTTGTTACTGAATCAGCTCTAGAAACAACAAAATATAAGGGTATTCTCTTTTAAAACATGCTCTTTTAAAGTAACCTTTTCTGTGAATACTGTAATACTTATAAGATTGTCTCACAAAAAAATTCCAATACTTAAGAATCATTTATAAATGCATTTTAGTTTATCAATTCTTTATTTTTAATGGTTAAAAAAAAACCTTTACCATTAACTCTACTCTATTGATTTGAAAAATTAAAAAAATATATTTTATATCCTAAAAAAAATAGGAGTGTTCTTATTATCAGGTAAAACAATCAAATATAGGGTCTAATTGTTATTCTAAACTCCTTGCTTGAGATACTTGTATTTTTTTTCCATTTAAAATGTGTTAATCAAACTTGTGTACCAATCAAGAAAATATGGTTCTGTTCTATTGTACTAAATTTCACAAAACCAATTAATGGAGGACCTTATGCCCGACACAGAGAGGCCAGTTGAAATTTTTAAATTAGCAATAGAAATAAGGAATAGATAAGCTAATTAGAAACTCATTGTTTCGATCATAATAACAAGGTCCAGCAGAGATATTAAAAGGCAATTGTATGAAAGTTCACCAGAAAGACTTTCTGACATGTTGAAGCTGCTGAGGCTGCTAGACATGCTTTTTTAGTAAACATATTGGTTTCACAGTGGAAAAGATTGCCTAAGAGTGCAGTATTGTCCTGGTCAACCTTTAGATAAATGCAGCTAGAGCTTCCTATTAACGAACTAAGATAAATATAGATTGATGTTAATATTAAAATTTCCCTATATTATTTTTTCGTGTAAAAGTTTAAGAGAATCAAAAAAAATCGATACATGTATATTTTATTGATTGCAAGATGATTAACTATACGGAATTTTAATTAATCTTCACTCACATTTGGCCATAATAATAAAATCTATTTGTTTTTATAAGAAACATTATAAATTTAAATTTATTCTTGAAAAAAAATGAGCAAAAAATAATTAAATTTTTTATTAAATCATAAACAAAGAGCATCTAATCAAATAATTAAGAAAACTTCTTGCTTAATTGAAGCTTTAAAATTAGATTTAAAATTTTTTAGTTTGTTAGTTTGGTAAACACTTGCACATATTTATTTAAAACCCAAATTGGGTCTTGTCAAATAAAGTCCAAATCACTCTCTTTTAAAATAAATTGTAGCTTTGGAAAATTATTTTTTTAAACTTTTTGATATATCCGAAAAACAATTAAATTGATGATAATAATAATAACTAATTTGCTAAATCAACAAATTTTCTCTTATCTAAATAAATTTGAAAACAAATTCCCTATAGTAAATCAAAACTCCCTGCGTCAACATATCTTTTGATTAAAGACATTTTAATCAAAGTTAAATTTTGCTCAAAATTGATTAAACTATTCCTAAAAGAAAATAAATAAACATCTAGAGCTTTATAAAGTATTGAATTATTAATATTATTTTAGTTCACTCATACAAATAGTTTAGTAATTGGTTTTTAATTGAAGTTATTATAAAACAGCTGAATATATTCACTCTAAAACAAATATATATATTTTATGGTTTATTATTATTGATAAAAAATTATTTTTTATAAGCAAATATTTTTAAATAGTTTTAAATTTCATTTAAAATAATAAAAATGAAAAATTAAAAAATTTTTTTTTTGTTTTTCTTCATTTACTCTAACCCAGGCCCAATATTTTACCAAAACATTTTAGATTAAAAAGTAAATAGCTTTAAAGCTCAGATTGAAATTTATTCAAAAAGATTGAAATGGTCATCTGGTAATGTCACATCATTAGACTTAAAAATTGGTTTTGAATGCTCTTTTTTTATTACTTTTTCACTTTTTTATTAAATTAGGTATTACCAAAAAAAACTCATACAAACAGATCATATACTTTTTAAGTTCATTTAGAATTAAAAAAAAGATTATTATAAAATTTATTTAAATTTTTTGAATTTTACTTAAAATAAATTAATATATAGAATTAAATTGTATAACTAATTTAACAAATGTTTGCTAATTGTGCCAGTGATTTTTATAAACTTCAAAGTCTTTGCCAAACTTTTAAGCTTACCAAAAAAAAACCTAATTGATCAAGAATCATTTTTTACCTAAAATATTACCAAAAAAAATTTAAATTTATTTGCATTATAAACTCAACAAATCTACCAAAATTAATTTTGATTAAATTAGCAAAATTTCAAAATTAAGATTAAAAATTATGCGATTTTTTGCCATTAGAGGCAATTTTTTAGAATAAAATTTTTAGTTTTTTTGGCAAATTTATAATTAAAATGCTTAAAAGTCGCGATACCAAGATAAACTACGGCTCATTCGCCATTCTGGCAGTTATATTTCTATCTTCACTATCATTCCTGTACCTTATTTACAGCAATTTTCCCAATTTAGACGAGTAATTTTTAAAATAAAACAGCCTTTGATTAGCAAAATACTAATCTTTTTTTCCAAGGGACGAAAAACAGTTTATTAAGCTCCCGCGAAATATAGAAGACGCCAAAAACATTGGTCGCGTACTCAAAAAATACAACCAAGACCATTTTAGGAGTGTTCTAGCAGCCTATTTTTTCGTCTACGTATTCCTCCAAACATTTGCCATACCAGGCTCAATATTTCTGAGCATTCTGTCCGGATTTTTGTATCCATTTCCTCTTGCTTTGACCCTTGTCTGTTCCTGTTCTGCCTTGGGAGCGAGTCTTTGCTACGCTCTCTCAGCCCTTGTGGCGCGTAAAATTGTTCTTAGATTTCTAGCCCACAAGATAAACCAATGGAAGCTCAAAGTTTCCAAGCTCAATGACGACATGTTCTGGTACATTGTTTTTCTGCGCATCACCCCACTGGTTCCCAATTGGTTCATGAATCTTACCTCACCAATAATCGAGATACCAATTAAGCCATTTTTGTTCGGAACTTTTGTCGGTGTTGCTCCGCCGTCTCTTATCTATATATCCGCGGGCACCACTCTTAACGAGTTGACCAGTTCAAGCAGCTTCATATCAGCCAAGTCAATTGTCGGACTCATTTTGGTATCTATTTTGTCTCTTGCACCAATTGTTTTGCCAAAAATGTTTCCAAATTTTTTTGCCAAATACTTTTCCAAGTTTACTGATACAAAAAATGAATGAATAAATTTTCTTTTCTAATTAGCTCTTTTTTTTGTTGGATAGCTTTGCTGTTAAATGTAATGCTTTAAATTTTGAATAAAAAAAACTTAATTAATAAACAACTAATTAGTTAAACTTTATTATTATTTTTGTCAATTAGTATGGAATTATTGAAAAAAATACCTCAAAAAGTATGGATAGCCTTTAAATACTATTCATATTTTTACGTAGGGACCAATTATCTGTGTCCAGTGAGCATGGTTGTGTGCAAAGGCGAGTCAATGGAGCCCACAATCAGAGAAAATGATGTGTTGCTCACAGAAAAGGTGTCCGTAAGACGTCAACATCTCAAAAAGTAAAACCAATTATCTATATTATTAGCCTAAAAGTAATATTTAAATATCAGCAATGATATAATAATATTCAAACACCCGTTCAAGTCCGATCGGACAGTGTGCAAGCGGGTGGTAATCGACGACTATCACGACTACCATGAGTTCCAGGACACAGATGAAAGCTATATTTCTTTTGTTAATGTCAATGTACGTGGAGATAACGAGGCAAGCTCCCATGACTCAAGAGATTACGGTCCTATTCCGTACGGACTTATCCAAAGTCGTGCTGTAATGAAGCTTTGGCCCTTAACAGACTTCCAATTATTCAAAAGAGATGTTTAATCATATAATTTTCTATTTTTTAAATAAAATTAAATTTTCTAAAAATCTTCCATAAATTTTGCCAATTATTAATTTTCTTTTTTTTGCTTAATTAAATTAAATTAATTAATACAAAAAAGTTAATAATAATGATTTGAAATTTTTGATATGTGGCAAGATGTGTGTCTTAACTTAAGAAATTTTTGTTAAGATGCTTAATGTAGCCAACTTGGCCACAATTTTTGAACAATCTAACCATTTGTTCAGCCCCCCTAATCTACCCTAAAACTTAAATAGTATTTTTTAGCCACGACTTTCAAGAAGCAAAAAACTTATTCAATAATTAAAAAAATATATTTTCAAAGAAATTTTTATTATTTTATTAATTAATTAATTAAATTAGCTAAAAATAAAAAAATTAAGTTACGTTGAACGACAATTGATAATAAAAAAACACTCTTTAGTCATTTTCTACACCCTGTTTATCACATGGTTTCTTTTTAAAATTTCCTCCACGTAATTTGGTCTCATGAACCAATTTTTTGTTTCCCATCGATTAGAATACTTTGAGTATAAATTTAATAAAGAATAAAAAATAAAAATTTATTTAGAAATAAAATGCTTAAATCGTTCTTGACTCTGTTCTTGTTAGGTTTTGGTAGGATTTTATTTATGTTGGAAATAAAAAATAATTAAATGTAATTTTGGATAGCTTTGGCAGCCGCTAGCCCAAAAAATAGTCCAACTTGTGACATATGTGTATTGTTGGTTAAAACTGCCGAGGGTTTGGTGCAACAAAATAAGACCGAGACAGAGATATTGCAGTTTGTCGAGGACCAACTGTGCAGTAAATTGGGAGCTTTGGCCAGTGTGTGCAATCAGTACATTGAAGCTTATGGACGAGTTGTTATTGAGGAATTGATCCAAAAGGCTGTAAGGTTAATCTTTTGGTTTTAAGTAATTAATTTTCAACTAATTAACCAAGGATCCACAAGATATTTGTAAAAAAATAGGCTTATGCACTTCTCGTTTTGTGCAAGTTCCCAAAATTGCTGAACCAGTCTATTGCACTGTGTGCCAATACGCAGTTCAATTTTTAGACCATGAATTGGCAAACAACAAAACCGAAGCAGCTGTGGTCAACGCTTTGGAAAAAGCTTGCAATATCGCTCCAGCCTCGTTGAGAGATCAATGTGACGCAATCATTAATTCGTACGGAGTCTATATTGTTCAATTATTAGTAGAACTTGCTGATCCGCTCAAAGTTTGCCAAGCTATTAAATTATGTTAAATTACGAAAACTTTGTTTTTATTTAAATAAAAAAATTTATTAATAAATAAATAAATAAATAAATAAAAAATAAACAAATATTTTAATATTTTATTTAGAATAGGTTTCAAATTGATTCTAATAACAAATTTTAACAAATGAATAAACCAAGAGATACAGGTTTATCTAATGATATAAAAAGATTAGTTTTTTAAAAAAGTCGAATGTATGATATCTGAATAATTAAACGGTTTAATTAGTCAGAAGGGTATAAATAGCAATGAATATTAACCAAAGACATTTCATCTTATCAATTTACAAATGATTAAACTGTATACAAGATGAGCCCCTTTAACTGAAGCAATAAAGCCATTTATTTCTTATAAAATCAGCTAAGTTTACTTAAAAAGTTAAATTAGCTAGATTAGTTAAATTGGTTAAATTAGTCTAATAAGTCAGAAGAGTATAAATAGCAGTGAATTTCAAGGAAAGTCATTTCATTTTTAAAAAGTGAAAAATTTTGAAAAAATGGAATCAAAAAGCAGTCACCATAACTCTGCCGATCCGCAGGTCCCAAGCCCTGATGAAAAAAGAGGAGGGTGGTGGCAGCCACATGCATCGTATGTGCATGTGGTCTTTCACGTAGTCTGGGTGACACTTATTGCAAATTTTATCTTATCTATATTTTTCAACAAAAGCAAAATTTTCTTATGTATCTTACATATTGATACAATTATAATAATTTAAAATCTTTACAAAACTTAAAATAATTAAAATTATTTATTTGTCTTAAATCCAAATATTAATTAGATCAGTTAATTATTAAACTAACTATTTTGAAAGTGTATGCATGCTTCCAGGCATATGCGATTATTGATGAGATCATAGTAGCCATTGTCTGCATGTAACAGTTCATCCATTTTTATAAATTTTTGAAAGCCCCATCCATTCTGATCATTGCTGAAAGTGTCTTCTAATTTTCTGGTCAACGTTTGGCTACTATCTCTGCTATTTAACAATCGTATTGAAGCATTAGCATGTACTGACCATCGATTGCATTTTATTTCTGGTTGACACTTTAAATAAACCCCTAAAAAGTCTTCATTATATTTCGATTGAGTTGTGGTCACCACAATTGACCATAGCATATTTCTTATTCTAAAACCTTTTGAGCTTAGGTACAATTCTTTGTCATAGTGATAATCTGAAAACTCATTGACCACAAATTGAAAAGTAGCCTCTGCTTGACCAGTCTGTCTATTTCTATTACCAAAAATGAGCTTCTCGTTTCCCAGATAAATTTCTCCAAACATCTTTGCCATATCGACATCTTGAAAACTATTCAATAGTCTAAAATTTGGTTCTAGAAAAATTTGGAAAAAATTTTCACTAAAATTAATTGCATTATCCATTTTGTTGCCTAATTGTTGGTTAATGTCCAGTCGAGAATTAATATCTTGATCAATGTTCATTGTTTTCAAATCATTTATCTCATCGTGAATGGACTTTATTTGCTCAAGTTCGTACTCACAATCAACCAATTTGGTCTGCATGTCTTTTTCCACCGTTTCCAAAAGCTCTTCATAAAACTCATCTATTTTCTCGTTCATCATCAACTTGATCTCTTCTCTGCGTAGATCAATTTGATTTCTCAATTGAGAATACTTTTCATCAATGAAGTGATGTGGATCAGCCTTGAAGCCCTCAATTTTTGCCATACATTCTTCAAAGCGAGCTTTTTTCAAATGTACCATTTTTTTTGCCAAAACAAGTCTATTTCTATTCATTCTCATGCATTCCTCTTGAGTTACAAAATGCGTTCTGCAGGCCAAACAAAGAATTTTATCCTCTTTGCCAAATATGTTCTTGTACTTACAAGTAAATCCACAAGGCAAAACAATTTTTAAATTATCCATTTAAATTAACTGTTCTGGCTGGATGATAAGTTACCAAAGTCCAATTTAAATTGACTTGGCAATTTAACTCTTGTAACCAAACAACCTAATTGTTACTATTTGTAAATAATTCAAAATAAGAAATAATAAATTTATAGATAGATTTTTTAGTCTTATAATAACTCTATACACACACAAAAATCATTAATTAAAAGTGACCAAATGTTGCAACTTGTAACCATAAATACCACTTTCATTTTTTGTTAATATAGCCAAAGAATGGTTTTACCAAAAAAGACAAAATTTTACTATAATTCCTAATTTCAAGATTAATAATCAGGCTAAAAAGCTTCTTCATCAGAGACCACTTATTTAATTTAATTAAATAATTTGAAAATTTATATTAAAAATTGATATTATTTAAAATTGAATGCTTTAATCTTATTGTAACATTTATCTCTTTATTAAAAATATATATCTATCAATCTTTAATTAATGAAAGTCTTAAAACTTTATCTTTTCAGTCAAATTATTTAAAAAAATGTAATAAATTTCAAAATTATTTATTTTATTTATATTTTGATGAGAATTAGATGTAGATATAGAATCGTCGGAATCAATGTCCTCATATGAATCCGACTCATTTTGATTGACCAAGGCTGAAACTTGGTTTTCAAGTGATAATTTGTGACAATAAAATATCCATGCTTCAATGGTAACAGAATCTTGAGAGCAATGGTAGAAGCCCTTTTCTGGTTCAATCAGTTGGTTCATGGATATCATCAGGCTATAAGTATAAATATTTTCAGTTTTAAAAAATTTGTCAATTTTGTGGACAAAATTTTTGTCTGGATCATTTGGGTGCAAAATTCTAAGCTCTGCGTCAACATTTAGCCATGTAATGTCCTTTGAATTATCCAAGCAACGTGATTTCAGACACAATTCAATTTGACCTGTGTTCTTTTGATTCTGTTTGGCCTCAATTGACCATACGAAATTGTTCACCATAATTGGCTTTGAATATATTCTTTCAATATCTCCATTCTTAAACTTAGAAAAATGGTCAATTAATAGATAAAAAGTGGCTTCAGTTTGATTCTTTTCATGCACAAGCTTTCTAATTGGAAAATTTTCATCTTCCTCTGGACTACAAATATTTCCAAATATTTTTCCAATACCCCAGCATTCTCTACTTTTTTTAAGTACCAAATTATTTCCTGTCAAAAGATCAATAGTCATATTCATATAGCTAATTTGATTGTCCAAATTAATAATATTTTCATTAATACTATCTATTTGAGAATTTATATCTAAATTTGGTACTAATTTGACATCTTGGTTATCAAATGATGAAAGCTTGTTGATTTTTTGTTTAAACGCGTTTAGCATGGACTCTTTATGTTTGTCTATTTTATCTAATAAAGATTGGTAATAATCATCTATGACCAATTTGATCTCTTCTCTACGAAGATCAATACTGTTTTTTAATTTAGAATAATTTTCATCAAGGTAAAAGCCGGGATCCAGTTTAAGGCTCTCAAGTTTGTCGGCACACTCTGAGAAGCGTTGTCGCTGCTGATCAAGCATGGCTTGCTTAATTATCAGCTTGTTTCTGGTCATTTCCAGACACTCATTGACATTTATTTTGTGATCTTGGCAAATTAGACACGTAAATTCGTCTTTCTTGCCCAGTAACTTGGTGTATTCAGTAGTAAATCCACACGGTAATGTAATAATTAAATGATCCATTATATCTAAATATTTATAAATAATAAAAAAGCATTATTGTCTGTCATGTCACAATTTATTTTTAAACAAAGTATGGATCCTTACTAAGAGTATTGGCAACAATTTTTATTTGCTTCAAATTTTATCCATTTTCTGTTTAGATAATATAAAAAAGTAATTATAATAATAAAGACCTCTATAAAGATAATAAATAAAATTTTAAAAATAACTTAAGAAAAAAAATTGTGTTATTTTATCAAAAATTAATACACTTGTTCATTTTTAAATTTTTATTGATATAATTTTGAATAAAAAACTACTTATAGAGCTTTATTCTTATTTAATTTGGTACCATAAATAATTATACTTAGATGTCTAATATTAATTTTTGTCATTTTACATAATCATATAAGATAAATGATAGTTTTATAATTTTTCTTGTGCTATTTCTCAAAAGAGGCAATAATTAAATTGGCAAAGAATTATTATTTGACAATATTTAAATTGTTTAAGTTCAAATTTGATGTAAATAACTTTAACGATATTAATAACTTCTTAGAAAAGTATGGCCTATATGCATTCTAACATAGAATACTAGATAGAATGTTATCTTTTGCTTATAAAACACTATACTTTCATAACTCTCCTGAAAATCTAAGACAGAATTTAAAGAAAAATGACTCAAGAAATTTAGAATATAATTTAAGGAACAGTGAGGATCTGATTGAACCAACATCTAAATCAGTAAATGGTGAAAAAACTTTTGGATTTTTCTATTCACGACTTAAAAATTGCTTTGTGATTAAGAGATCAATGTTGAAATTTACAAAATTTAAGCATTCAATTTTTAATAATATCAATTTAATTTTCACAGATTTTGAAAAAAAATTCAAAAAATTTAAATTAAATATTTCAATGTTTAAACTTTTTTAAATGATTTTTTTGAACAATTTATTTTTAATTAGTAAAATTTATTTTATTTAAATAAATGGAGTGTTAATCGGTCTTTAAGACATGGGCACTAGCCTGTTGATTAACCTTGAAATTGAAAAAAATCTAATTTTTTCATAGATTTATATATTTAGTTTATTTTAGAATTAGCTTGATTAATTTATGAACCAAAAATTTAATCTAAATTAATTTTTTTCAGCTTTTTAAAAGAAAAAAATTAAATTTTAATTTAAATGATTTAATTCCCAAATTGTATTAGCAAAGATAAGGTTTTAACACAACATAGTAAGTGATCACGGTAAAAATAAAGAATTTAACTTGAAAATAATCATAATAAATTATTTTAGAATAATTATAATAAATTTTTTTGTTTAAGAATAATTATTTTATTTTAAAAATAAAATAATATATAAAATTAGTTCATAAAATTTTATTATTGACGTTTTTTAAAAAGGAAAAAAAATATACACTTATGTATTCTCGATTTCAATTTTTTCTTTAGATAAATTAGCATTCGTTCAATGAGTTTTTCTACTGTCAAAGTAAATTTTAACCAGTCTTGTGATATAAAGATAGACAATCAACTCAAAATCGAAAAAATAGGTAATCATGAACAACTAGAAAATGAGCTAGAAAAGCGAAATTTGGAAATTATTGAAGACAAACCAATAGAATACTCACCACAAGACGCAAAAGCAGTGCATGATTTAAAGGCAATTACTTGTCAGGTGACCTACGAGCCAGATGACAGCGACAAGTTGAGCACTTTATTGAAAGAACAAAAGAAGACCAGAGAAATGGTTGAAGAATCAAATAGAGAGTTAAAAAATGAAATGGGGTTAATGAGAAATGAGATAAGCGAATTAAAAAAATTAATCTCTCAATCATTTTACCCAAGTTTGATTCGAGAAATGATCAGAGCTTTAAAAATTGATGCAATAAAAACAGAAAAGCACATTGATTTAAGCAAAAATAATAGGAAATACTATAGAGATGGTAAGCCGACTGAACAATTCTATCAGGATTTTAAATTATATTCAAATCAAATGTACGAAGCATACAAAGACAATAAAAGTTCAAAATATTATCAAAAACTTTTTACTTACGATTTAAATAAGTTTAATAATTCAATGCATCCTGAATTAGAAGGAAGATTGGATGAGTTAGAAGATGCAGTTAGAAACCAAATTAGTTGTGAGTTTGATGAAGCACCTAGTCACCCTTTAGTTATATTTTTAAATAAATATAAGGATAAGATAAATGTAATTTAAAACATTAATTAGATTTCACCTTTGGAAAACACGATCTTAAAACAATTAAATTATTTCATCAAAATAAATAGTTCAAAAATTTTTTATACTTTATATTTTTTTACATTAATTATTATAAAAAAAAAAGTTGGAATACCAATTTTAATATAAATGATAAATTGAATTAAATTAATTATGCTTTATTTTAAAATGACAAATAAAAAACTTAATAAAATTTATCTTAATAAAACTTGAATGAAAAAAATATTTTTGTTTTTTTTTAAATTAATAAAAATTAATTGAAAATGAACGATTTAATTTTAAAAGTAGGTGGTGGTCCAGCAGGCTATGGTTCTGCACTCGCCTTTCACACTAATGGATAGAAAAATAAAGTTGTTCTAAAGGGCAGTTCCGATATGAATCTTGATCTAGACCTCTATATAGATAATAAATTAAATTTTAAAAATAACTTAAGAAAAAAAATTGTGTTATTTTATCAAAAATTAATACACTTGTTCATTTTTAAATTTTTATTGATATAATTTTGAATAAAAAACTACTTATAGAGCTTTATTCTTATTTAATTTGGTACCATAAATAATTATACTTAGATGTCTAATATTAATTTTTGTCATTTTACATAAAAGATAAATGATAGTTTTAAAATTTTTATATTAGTTTTTCTTAAATGAATAATTTCTTTTGATTAAAACTAATCAATTTCTATTCAAGTTTTAACACATGGTCATTATTAATTTAGAAAAATGTTAGTTATATAATTATTTTTTTTGTAATTTTAATAATCAAGTTTTTTAATTCATTTCATAGCTATCACTTTATTGCTTAATTTAATTGTCATCAGTCAAATTATCAAAATTAACAGATGAATTCGTATAATATTCTCTTATACATCTTCTTTTGACTGAACTTTGGACACTTGAAATGGTCACATTTAAGGCCTCGTTGCCTTTTTTACCCTGGACCAAATCAAACTCAACTTGCTCACCTTTAACCAGACTTTTTTCTATTTGGTTTTTATTCTCTTTTAGAATATAACTTTGGTGTACAGATACTTTTTCATTGGTGTCATTGTTCACTTTTCTTTTTACCAATGGTTTAGCAGACATCAACGGAGCATTGACTTTCAAAGAAATCTGAATAGAAAAACCGTCATTAGAATGGTCATAAAAGCCATTTTTAGGATCCATAATTTCACCAATGCTTATTAAATTTTCGAATCCGAAGCCATCTTCATTTTCTTTAAAATAATTCTCAAAATGTTTAATAGTATGATTATTATTATCAATATGGTTTATTAGTCTTAGTTCCATTTGTACAAATATGGAATCTTGTGTAATTATTGAATTAGATTTCAAAAAAAAACTCAAATTTTTATCTTTTGATAACACTTCAATAGTCCAGTCTATATCGTTTACTCTAAATGCATTCGATTTCAATTTTGACACAGTTCCATTAATAAATTTGGATATGTTTTTAAATACACATTTAAATTTTGTTTTGCTTTTATCTGTATTGACCATTTCTGTCTCTTTTTTAAATACTAGTTCACCAAATATTTCCCTAATGTTCAAAATTTTATTGCTTTGGTTAAAAGTTAAATTATCCACTGTTAAATCATCTTTTATTTCATTCAAAGATTTAATTCCATTATCAATTTTTTGACAATATTCATTAAATAAATTTATTTTGGAACCAAAAGATAAATCATTTCGAATTTCCAACTGGCTTATTTCCTGTTTCAACAAAGCTACTTTCTCAATGTCATTATTATGAACTTTTAATTTTGTTTCTTTATAACTTTCAATTTTTTTTATTAAATTTGAATAGTAACAATCAATTTTCTGATTAAAAAGTGATTTGATTTCATCACGATGAAGATCTATTTGTTTTTTTAAATTACCAAATCTTTCATTCAGATAATTGTGTGCGTCATATTCGGTCACTTGGTCAAATAATTGGCTAAAATCATTTCTTTTTAAATCAAATTTTATCTCATTTACAGATATTTTATTTTTTGGCATATCTAAACAGTCTTCGATTGTAATAAAATGGTCCTTGCAAAATGGACATTGAAATTCTTTTTCATTACAAGCTATATCCTTATAAATACTTGTAAAGCCACAAGGCAATATAATTAAAATATCATCCATTATTAATTTTCTATCTTTTATAAAATAAAATAATTGTTTAACTTTTAAAAAATTTTTTATCTAAATATTAAAAATGGCGAGAACTTTTTTATATATTTTGTCAAAAATTTTATTTATAATCTAAAGAGAATACACAATATTTCAAAACTACATTATTCTAGATAATAAAAGACAATATTTTTATATTTGGATTCAATTTAATCAAAAATTTTTTATCTAAAACATAACTATCTTTGTTTAGTTAACCAATTGTTAGTTAAATTTTGTCACACGAAATAAAAAAGATTGCTTTCAGAATTGGAGTTAGTCTGGTTTTATTCCTATCTTTTAGTAGAATTAAAATTTTATTAATTTTTTTCTAAATTAAATTTCAATTTTTAAGGTTAATCAACATACTTGAAATCGAATACATTTAGAGTAAACGATATATACTTCTTAGATATTAATTCTAAGAAGTAATTAATATCATTAAAGTTATTTATATCAAATCTGAACTTAAACAATTTAAATATTGTCAAATAACAACTCTTGACCAATTTGATCAAGAGAGTGTATTTTTACAGAAGTTGATAGATAGAATAGTCTCTTAATGCTGAATAATTTTTTAAAAGCAACTAATGAGATAACCAGTTTAAAATTTTAAAATGAGACATTAATGCAAACACGTAAAATTAACTTGATGCATAATCAATGAGGAGTGATACATTTCATCATGTGTCATCGATGGATAACTGATGAAATTCGTCCTGATCTGATTCTTAAGAATCAAATAATGAAATTTTATTCTATTTTTATTTATATTTTTTCGTTGATGCAACATCAAATTTTAATTGACTACGTAGTTAATTTATTGTTGATGACCATCATCATCAATTATTAAAAATGTAGCTAAGGAATTATCATACAGCTAATAACCAGTAATGATTGGGATGGTGAAGATCAAATGGATTTACTTCTGATCGGTCGCTCAAAAGAGATTTCATGTATCATGTAAAATATTTGTATAAGAAACAAAGCTTTTGATATTGCGAGCAACGAACCCTTTGCCAGAAATTTAAATAACGAAAAATCAATTAAGTAAAGATAATTTTTTATTATCTTTTGTAAATTCTCAGCCAATAGATTTCTACACTTTATAATTCTATAGTATAATTGAGCGATTGTTTTAATTTTAGCATCGTTATTTCACATCTGGTTATTAACTACGTCACTTCGTTCCTCGCAATTATATCACAATACAGGAAAACAGATTACACGCTGGATCGCTTAATATACAATGGGCATTTTGAAAAGCTCATTGTATATTAATTTAGATAAATCTAAAATAAAATCTCCTCTAGATTAGCAAAATTTATTTATTCATTAAGTAAATTCTGGTCGAGCCAAGGCTCCTTCAGAAAAAAAAAGTTTTTGTCAGTTATATATAATTAAATAAAGAACTTATTGCTCATAACTGGCATATACGTCAAAATAAAGTGAAAAGAATTGTAAAATATGATCAAGATCTTTTGAACCTAGACATTTACAAAATAAAAATAAACTCAAATAAAATTAACGTCTCTTTTTTTTTAATTTCTTAATATTGCATACACTCAAAGTTCATGAAAAGTTCAAATAAATACTTCTTTTTTTGAAAAAAAAAATTGTTTTTTAAAGTCTCATCGTAACTTAATTGGTTTATTTGATGATTTTACGATGGTCTTCGCTGATTCCTCGATGAATCATTATTAAAGTTTTGACTGGGTACTACATGCAAATTTAGAAAAATTTAGATTTTGATCAATTTTAAAACCTAAAAGAGTTATTTCATTTCCACAAAGATTAATCATTTCGGGAATAATAGTTTTTTTTATTAGAAAAGATCATACAATAGGTTTTGAGCAATTAATATCAACCTTGTTAAAAATAACACCAATCACTAAGATAATGAATGGTGTCCGAAAGATATTTTAAAACACTTTCTAAGTCCTTGTCAGAGTGAGTAATCGTAGTGTCATCAGCGAACACTTTTATGTCAACTTTTCTTAAGAGATAAGGAAAATCATTAATAAAAACCAGAAAAAGAAGAGGACCTAGAACTGAGAACCTGTGATAGACCTAGCTTTACAGCTGTAGGTTTTGTTTTTTTTTAACGAATTAATTTTTTATTATTATTTTCTAAATTAATATTAAAATATAAATTAATTTTAATTGATAATAATAAATATTAATTAAATATTTCAAATTAATATAGATATATAACAATCGCAAAATATTAATTGATAATAGATAAAACAAGTCAAGATGACTTCTCTGATGCTTCATTTAATTGAAAAAAATGATACAAATTTAATTGTTTCGATCTAAAATTAGATAGTTTCTAAATTTTAAATTATTATTTTTAACATTGGTAGAAAGTGTTCAAGAGTTGATGAGTTAAATTAAGAAAAAAGCAACTAGTCTTTAATTTAATTTAATTTAATTTAATTGGATTTTTTTGCTTTTATTAAATTTTTTTATATTTTATTTTTATTTCCTATCTATTAAAACATAAAAATAATTAAATTTTTTTATATTTTATTTTTATTTCCTATCTATTAAAACATAAAAATAAATATTAGATTAAAATTATCAGCTAGCTCAATTAATCCAATGCTTTTAATAATTAATAATGCAATTAATAATTAATAAAATATTTTGGTTTCTAGAAAAATGTCCAAACGCGAAATAAACTTTACTTGAAGATTGCCTAGCAACTGTATGAACAAAAAATTTACATTTCTATCAATTTT
>JAESIW010000166.1:200348-325212 GCA_016802295.1 Brachionus rotundiformis
TTGGTTATTTAAAGGTTTGGAAAATCCTAAAACAAGTCAAGATGACTTCTCTGATGCTTCATTTAATTGAAAAAAATGATACAAATTTAATTGTTTCGATCTAAAATTAGATAGTTTCTAAATTTTAAATTATTATTTTTAACATTGGTAGAAAGAGTTCAAGAGTTGATGAGTAAAATTAAGAAAAAAGCAACTAGTCTTTAAATTTAATTTAATTGGATTTATTGCTTTTATTAAATTTTTTTATATTTTATTTTTATTTCCTATCTATTAAAACATAAAAATAAATATTAGATTAAAATTATCAGCTAGCTCAATTAATCCAATGTTTTTATTAACTATTATAATTTTTAATAATTAATAAAATATTTTGGTTTCTAGAAAAATGTCCAAACGCGAAATAAACTTTACTTGAAGATTGCCTAGCAACTGTATGAACAAAAAATTTAAATTTCTATCAATTTTTACATTTGTAGTGGACCTTTTAAAATATGGATGCTCTGAGAGAAGCCGCCGAGCAAAAGGAGAAAGAATGGCGCCAAATTCAGGAGCAAAGGTAGGCCACGTGTGACCAAGTGTCAACAAATGGAGTAATTTTTTCCAAAAAGGATCCAAATGCTGGAAAAATCCCTGGCCCAGAAGACTAGTGAGTTAAATGACCAAAAGTCCAAATTCGACCAGCTTAAGCTCGACTTTAAATACAACTTAAAGCTCCTCGCGGAAAGGGACACTGAATTGGAAAAGTTCGAACAAGCTCTGACCAGTATGATGCAGACAATTAATAAATTTTTAAAAAATTATTAGCTTTCTTTTTAAATTAAGATATCCGAAAGCAGTTGTCGGAAAAAAATGCGGAAATAAGCGACTTAAAGATTCGCATTGACGAATTTAAGCAATTGAATAATGAAGAAAAAAGCTCATTAGATGAATTGAAAAAGTATTATGTAGGTCGTTTGAACCAGAAAAATGGTGAGCTAGAAAAGTACAAAAGTGCCAAAGATGCCGAAATTTGCCAAGAAAGGAGCGAGATCGAAAAACTAAAGAGAACTCTTCAGCTTCAAATAAAAGACTTGGAGTTCGATTTGGACAAGCAAAGGGACGAGATGCGCAACGAATTTGACCAAGTGATGAAGAAACGCGAGCACGAGCACCGCTTGCAGACAGACGAGTTCAACACGACCATCTTGGCAAAGGAGCTTGAGATCAAAATGCTTCGTAATGAGCTGAGTTATGTGCGCGAAGATTTGGACAAAGTTAAGGGCACCAGCGAGCACACTGAGACCAGCGTCAAGGAGATGCAACGCCAATTGAAAGAAAAAGAATGGCAGTTGCGCGACACCACTGTGCTCAAGGACGCCATGATCAAGGATCTTCAAAATAAAATAAGCTGCTTGGAAGCAAAAAATGGCTCCGCATTGGACGAGCTAAAGCGCAAGAACCAAGAGGCCAATCGATTGCTTAATGAGAAAAATTTGCTAATTGAAAATTTAAAAAGCTCATTAGAGGAGGAAAAATTAAAGTTGGTCAATTTGAACCAACAGTTGGACGAGTACAAAAAAATAAAGTATGAAAATGATGGAGATGGAGAATGGAGACATAAGCTGGAAATAAGTGAGAATGAGTTGAAAATGGCCAAGCAAGAAGTCGAGAAACTAAAGGCCAAGCAGACAGTTAGAACCAATTTTGACCAAGATTTGAGGCTTGAAATTGACACACTTAGATCGCGATGTGCTCAAATAGAAGCTGAATGGCGCGACAAATACACCCAATTGGAAAGCTCGAAAATCCAAGACTCTGACTTGGTTAGCAAAAGCCTTCAAGAGTCCAGAGATAAAGCTTTGGCTCAAGTTGAAAATTTGGAGCAAAAACTAGCCTACAAGGAAAATGTGATCAAGTCAATTTTGGCCTCGGACCCTCTTGGCTCGCATGTGGACCAAATACAGAGTTTAAGCGAAAGCAAGCTCAGGGACGAAAATGACAAGCTCAAATTGGTCATAAAACAGATGAGACAGGAAATGGAAATGATTGAGAGCGGCGGAGACAGCCATGCTGGTGGTGACAAGTTTAGCCAAGACTTGGAAAAACAGCTTTTGGAGCTGAAGCAAAAGAACCGCGATTTACAGTCCAAAATAGACGAGTATGTCCTTGGAAACAAGGCGCCTGATGCCAAGCTAACTGACAACACTATTCTCAATTCACACATGAAGTCATTGAATGATACAATTGATCTATTGCGCAAGGAAAAGGTGGACCTAAGTGCCTATTGTAAAAAACAACAGGCCAAATTGGTATGCATGGAGAAGCAGGTTAATGAGGCTGGCGAAAAAGAGAGACAAAAGCAGAGCCAATTGGACACGTTGAAGTACGAGCTGGGCTGTCAGGAGCGTAGAATGAACACCGAAGTGACCAATTTGAGGAGTATAGTGCAGAATTTGGAACTCGAATTGCAGAGTACCAGACGCGAGGCAGACGAGTATCACAAGATAACCATTGAGAAAAATTCAGAGATATCCTCTTTGGAGCATAGAATCACTGAGCTTAATTTAAAATTGTCCTCTGGTGGTCAAACAATAAACTTTGGTGCACAAGAATTGTTCATCGAACAGCTAAAGGAAGAGATCAAACGGCTGTCTGATCTGAATCAACAATGGCAAATAAAGACGCGCCAATTGAACCATGAAAATATGAGGCTCAAACAGGGACAGAATGGACGAGAGAATGCTATTGATGATAGCGAGTCGGAGGACGAGGCCAGCACTTTGGTCAATTATAGACAAGAAATAGATAGACTAAAGAGTAAATTGAAAACAGCGGCTAAGTACATAAATGGTTTGATTGAGGAGAAAGAGCACTTGATAGAGCTGAGCAACCAGCTTAGGGGCGAACTTAATCGGGTCAAGTTTGACAATGAGAATTTGGCATTGGTCAGAGCGAATAGAGAGAGTGAATTTATGCAAGAAATGGTCAAGCCGAGGACTGTGTTTAGCAATAGACTGGAACAATTGGAAAAAAAGCAGTATGAATTGACCAAAAGACAGCTGGGCGAAGGCAACAAGCTTGAGGCGCCGGTGAGCGACAGGCAAGTGTACAGGGTCAATGATTACAAGGATGAAATGGGCCTAAGTGTGGACGGCACTGTCAATTCGTCAGTCAAGTCCGAGAATTTGAAAGAGATTTGGAAAATTTTGGATGAAAATGTGGAACAGTCGGTCGAGCTGAAACCACAAGTCAAAAAAGCTGTCTTCAACAAATCATCTAAATCGCCCAGTTTAAAACCAAAAACGCCAAGACAAGCGCCCAAATCGGCTCCTAATCAAAAGCCAAAGATTCGCAACTATAACCTAAAAGATTAATTGTTTTTTTTCCTAAATTGTTTATTTTTTAATTATACTAATTTTTTAATAAAAAATAATTAATTATTAATACTTTAGATTTATAATGATCATTTAGAAAAATGATTATCTATTTCTATCTCATATCTCTTTATCAGAATATTAGATTTAATATTATTATATAAAAAAAGATAATTTTTCAAAATTTTTTAATTAATTTTAATTAGATTTTGTCAAATTAGGTAAAGTAGAACAGAAAAAACATTCTAACACAATTTTTTGTCTAAAAGTTTGATTTTATCATGAATATAATTTGGTATTAAAAAATTCAAGACATATTCCAATCTAATCGATTAACAGAAATCTAATTAATGAATATGAATTTAATTAAAGTTACATAGATAATTGGCGTGGGCGCATCTATTCCTTTCATACTTAATTTTTTAACACATGTGATTTTTAACTAATTAGATATGAATATAAGAAATAAATTTTAACAAAATCAATTATAATTATGTCACCCTCCTCTTTTCTTAACCGGGCTTGGGACCGGCTTTGGCAGAGTTATGACGGCCCTAACTTTCCCTAAGAAGCCAGTGGGACGTTCATCATAAACAGCGCCACTCATCCGAGCACTCAATGGCTGCGAACTCGGCAACTATTTAGACTAGCTTGGAACCACAAACCAAGCGACTCTCTCCCTCTCAATTGAGAAAAAGTCTTAACTCAAGGCTTCCAAAGTTACGTACTATCTGCAGAGGGTCAGCTGCACAGCAGATTCTCGCTCCTTTCGGATTCTATACTGGGAGATGGTCGAAGCCAGCGGCGCCCTCATACGACAAGACTTGGACAAAGACCCGTAGGCCTATGTACCCGCCATACAGCTCTTCTGCAGACTACGTGAAAGACCACATGCACATACGATGCATGTGGCTGCCACCACCCTCCTCTTTTTTCATCAGGGCTTGGGACCTGCGGATCGGCAGAGTTATGGTGACTGCTTTTTGACTCAAAAAGTAAAAATTTTTTTTTGAAAATTTTTTAAATTAAAAAAATGAAATTCACTGCTATTTATACCCCTCTGACTTATTAAACTAATTTAACTTATAATATCATCATCGAGGCGAATTTTTTAAAAAATCCAATTCCAATCATTTTTTACCAAAGGCACATCAATTTTTTTTACCTTTTTTTCTCATTTAACTAATTTAATTTTTTTAATTTTCAAATAAATGACTTCAACAAAAAAAATATAATTTATATTAATTGATTAAAATAATCAATTTAAAAATGTTTATTTTATCTTTAAATTTCTACCTTAAATTTAAAAAATCGTAATTTGCCAATAACTAGTATTAAACTAACCATAAAATAGATAAATTAAATAAATATATATTTAAATAACTTATTAAATAAAAGCAGAAAAAAATGATAAGATAATTTTTGAAAAAAATTGAAAAAAAATTTTTACAAATTCAAGTTAAAAATCTATTATTCACTAGTTTAGAGATATAAAAAATATGAAGATTCTTGTTCTTTTTTGTTATTGCTTGGTTAACAATCTTAACTTCATCAAAAATGAGAGCTTCTTATCTGATAATGCCGATCTGACCATTGATTATGACATAGATGGACAAACAGTGCAAATCGAAGCGTTCAAAACTTTTAATAATGAGTTCCTAATGATTGAAGATGATAAAACTAATTTCTCTTATTTCAAATGGATGGTAATCGGATATCCAAAGTTGGTTGATTACAGCCTTGATACAGACATGTTGAATCCAATTGGCTTCCAACTAAAAGTTGAATTGGTAAACTATGAAATGAGGCTCAAAGTTGGCCAAATAATTGATAATAAATACAATTTAAAAGTAGAACCTTATCAACTACCAATTATACACAATTGAGGGCCGGGTTTACAACTTAAATCAATCACCTCTATCAGTTTATTTCGACGCTTTTCAAAATACCAAGGAGAGAATTTTGTTGGAGAAAAGACTTCATTCTAATCAGGAACTAATCATTTTGTGTAGAGCTAAATTTAAAAGACAAGATAAGATAAATTTGGAGAAAAGGTATGTGCTAGATAGTAAAAAAATAAAATTTTATAACAAAATTAATTCTGATTTAAGTAGTCAAATAAATTATTTTCAAAATTTTGTATCAAAGGTAAATAGATTATTATCTAGTTCATTAATTAATTATAAAGAATTAAAATATGAATCAGGTATATTCGAAAATTTTATTCTGAATGAACAAAATAATGATACATGTATTTTACATGTTATTAAAGAATTTCACCAAAATTTTAGCGAACCACCTAAAATCGTATATTCGATTAAAAAATTTTATTTTAAAAATAATAAAGAACTCTTGATGAGTTATGAGATTTTAGAACACAAAATAACAAAGGACTTGTTGGCTTTGATTGCTAGAATAAAAAAATTTGATACTTATGGAGCAAATTGTAAAATAAATAGCTTATTTGACGAATTTGAGCTGAGATGGCTTGCAATAGGATACTAAAATAAGAAGAAAATGTAACAAATCAATTAAAAAAATTAATTTATATTTAATATATTTAAATTTAAACAAAAGAAAAATAATAAATATTATTATATTTAATAAAATTTTTTATTTAATAATTTCTAAAATAAAAATAAATAAATTTTTTCATCTTTTTAAAGGAAAAATTGAATTTTTAAAGATAATAATAAAAAACCAAATAATAAATTCATTAAATAAATATATTAATTAATATAATTAAAATTTTGCTTATCTTATTTTTGTATTGGTTTATAATTTGTGAATAGATATTAAAAAGAAACAAATAAAGTTTATAAAAGATAAAAACTCATATGGAAGGAATTAGATAAATTGGAGGAATAAGATTTCATTTTATTTTAAAAAATAAGAAAAAAAAAAGCAAAATGAAAAAGCTATTTCTGTTTGTTTTGTTTATCAAATGGATGTTTTGTGATAAAATGGACACAAACGACGTGGTATTTGATTTGGCAGATATAACATTGGACTTTGAAGATGAGAAAAAAGTGGTGTTGTTGGAAGCGTACAAGACTGCTGGAAACGACAGAATAATCGAGAGCAGAGACAAAGAAAAATATGGTCAACTTCAATGGGTGTCCATTGGTAATCCGAGTCTTGTCAGACTTTTGCCTGATTCAAATATATTCCATATGAGACAAGATGGTTTTGATGTTTTTGTGGAGCTTTTGAACAAGCAGAATAAGCAAAGATTGGTCAAGGAGATTATGAAAAAGTACAAAGTGACAGTTTATGAGCAACAAATACTGACTCTAAAGCCAGGCAGGTTCGAGTGCCAAATAGAACTGTTTCATGATGGAAACAAAGTGGTACTAAATGGAAAGGCAGATGATTTGAACGTGTTTCCTTTACGTGTCACATTTCTTTACCCAGACAACAATCTATCAATGGAGCGTAGGGCTTTGGAGAAACGACTTCAAAAGGACAACTTTGATCCAGACTTGGAAATAAAGTGCCAAGCTTTTTTCCAAGGCCAAACTTACAAAGAAAACACACTCATCATTTCATCCAAACAAATAAACCAACTTAATTTGGTAGATGATATATTTGGACCGCATTCACAAGTCTACATTACCAGAAGACAACTAACTGAATTGTCCAGTGAACTTTATCACAGACTGGACAACATTGAAGAATACCAAATACCTGAGAAAGAGTTCGAGCAAAATTTTATCAGCGAATTTTTAAAACAAACTGCTTTATTTATAAATCAGTTGGTTCCATTTGAACTTGCTTTTAATAATTTATCATTATTTAAGTTAGAATCATCTCAGCTAAATATAGTAAATCTTAAACAAAAATTGAGTCAATTTTTCATTCTATCTGATGACCCAAATAGTCAATTTATTTTCATAAATAAAACCATTGAGCCGAATTCAAATCATTTTTCCTGATTTGGTCAAAAAAAAAAACAATTTCTGTATTCAAAAGTATTTTATTTAAAAACCAAATATCCGTTTTTTACCAAAACAGATATTGACAATTTCAATTTGGTCAATAATATCAAAAATTTTCAATTGATCAATTATTTAGAAGAAATGATTGACAATATCGAAAATGAAATCAAAATTGAAACTGGAATGTGGATACTCGCTTGTAAGAAATCAACTAGCCGAAACATTCTTCTGTCCGAATATTTAGACGGATTTCAGAATGCACCAGAAGTTCTTTATTCATTTAGAAAAATTAACATCATTCATGGTCATTTTAACTTGACGACCAAAACAATCACAAACTCAAAATTTGAAGCTAATATGGTTATAGAAGCAAAGGAAAATGACATAGAATTTCATATTGAGTGGTTAGCCATTGGGAGATGATTTTTTTTAAATTATTCAATAATTAACAAAATTATTATTGTTAAAACATTTTGGAAAAAATAAAATTTTATCAAGTTTTGATTATTACTATTTGTCACCCTCCTCTTTTCTTAACCGGGCTTGGGACCGGCTTTGGCAGAGTTATGACGGCCCTAACTTTCCCTAAGAAGCCAGTGGGACGTTCATCATAAACAGCGCCACTCATCCGAGCACTCAATGGCTGCGAACTCGGCAACTATTTAGACTAGCTTGGAACCACAAACCAAGCGACTCTCTCCCTCTCAATTGAGAAAAAGTCTTAACTCAAGGCTTCCAAAGTTACGTACTATCTGCAGAGGGTCAGCTGCACAGCAGATTCTCGCTCCTTTCGGATTCTATACTGGGAGATGGTCGAAGCCAGCGGCGCCCTCATACGACAAGACTTGGACAAAGACCCGTAGGCCTATGTACCCGCCATACAGCTCTTCTGCAGACTACGTGAAAGACCACATGCACATACGATGCATGTGGCTGCCACCACCCTCCTCTTTTTTCATCAGGGCTTGGGACCTGCGGATCGGCAGAGTTATGGTGACTGCTTTTTGACTCCATTTTCCTAAAAGAAAATTTTTCAATTTTAAAAAATGAAATGACTTTCCTCAAAATTCACTGCTATTTATACCCTTCTGACTTATTAGACTAATTTAACCAAAAATAGCATCCAGGAGACTTTTTTTTAAAAACTAAACTCTTTATATCATTAGATAAAACCTCTATCTCTTGGTATTCTTGTTGCAATTGAGCTTTGACAGATAGTTCACAAATAAAAAATCTTGGTTTCATTTTTATGATAACAAATAAATTAATTGATACATATTATCAAAAAATGATATAAATTTTTATTGATGATATTAAAAGAGAATAAAAAAAAAAGTGTACATTTTTGGCTCTCGGAGTACATTTTCTTTGAGCATTCGATTCTTTTGCCAAACAATAGCAACTTAAAAATCTCTTGGCACCTAATTTAAGTTCCCCCAATGCCAGTTTTGACCAAAAGTCTAAATATAAATAAATCTTGAAATAAAATTAGAATAAATTGGGCCCATAAAATTATTGGCAAAAAGATGCCGAAACTCGGGATCGAACCAAGGACCTTTAGATCTTCAGTCTAACGCTCTCCCAACTGAGCTATTTCGGCTTCATATTTATCAATTAATTAATAACAAAATTATTTATTATAAAAATTAAATTAATAAAAAGTAATTAATTAATTTTTAACATTAATTGTGCCTTTTTGGCTTCTGTTTGAAAAATTGTTATTTCTCGTAGACATGTAATGATAAGATTTGTTAGACTTTTTAAATTTTATCAATACACCTGGACACGATGCTGGCGCATTGTTCAAGTCAGCATCAAGCAAACTCTTACTGGCATAACTATCTTGGCAATTTTCTTGGTTTAAGCATTTGTAATAGCCCGAGCTGGCTAAATACAATGCTAGCTCTTGTCCATTTTTATTTGAGTTTGGCTTTATTGTCTCATCCAAATAGACAACTGCTTCCGCGTCTTTCCAAATATCTGCCTTTTCGGTTGGAATCGGGTAGTTGTCGTTCAAGGAGGAAATTTGGGCAAAATTGTTTCTATCTGTTCCGTCTTGTCCTTGACCTTCTGCTCCCGCTTGACCATCACCAGCTGGTTGCGCGTTGTTGTGCGTATTCGAGCCAGTCCATTGCACATGTACCAAATCATTTGTTCCAATAGTTAGCTCATTTGGCACAAAGTCGTACTCGACACCTGGATACACTTGAACTATATTTCCACGTTTGCCGCGAATATTCAAATTGTAAATATTCGCTGCATTTATTTGACTAGGTCTTGGCAAAAGGACAAAGCTGTGCGATCTGTCTTGGAACACGCGTCCATACTGGGCTGTGTTTATGGCCAATTTAAGCACTTGATTGCTACCAGCTTGCATGTTTACCTGAGGATTTGTTTTCACAGGAGAGTTTAGGCCGTTTGCTTTGGCGTCTAAATTTGACGCGTAGTCATCTGTGGAAATATTGTAGCGAATTCTGAGCACACATTTTTGAGCCTTATTGGACATAAAATATGGCAATATCCAGTCATAACTAGGTGCTTTGCCGTCCAGACCATTGCCTAGGTGGTTTGACCGGGTCCAATCGGCTTTTCGACACTCCGGCTTTGCCAACACAATCAAACATTCTTTTTCATTTATACTTGGGCTATCATAGGCCAATGCCCATTTATGATTCGCCTTACTATTACAACTCCTCTCGTCTTTGTATTCTAAACATAAAATTATAAACATATAATAAAAGATAATTGTATTAAGAATAGATAAGACAATTTGTAATAATAGATAAGATAATTGTTAAGAATAGATAAGATATCTACAATAATTGATAAGACAAGATAACATGATTTTACCTGTTGCTTTGTCCAAATAATTAAAAAATTCTGTCCATTTTCCACCATTTTGCTCGCAGTCATTTTTGTTGTTCCATTTGGACCAGTGCTTTTGCTTCTTGTCATTATAAAATTCAACACATAGAAATTTTGATTTTTGATTAAAACTTTCCGATTGATAATAATCACATATGCTTGTGTCCGATGTTAGAATAGCAATGTCTTTCCAAGGAGTCGGATGCCAGTACGGATAATAATCTCTTTCTTCTGGACACTCGTATCCACTGCGAGCTCCATTGGGATTTTGTCGCGTATGCACACCACTGCTGTATCCTTTATTGTTTTTTTTTAAGATCTGGTCGGCAGTAAATAGGCCCATGTTTCGCTGCCTGTAGTAACAGTTGTCATAGTATTGCCATGGCTCTTGTAGAACTCGGTCCATCTTGACATCGTTTTGTTTACGCTTCGAGTTTTGCTCGAAAGTGTCCTGAGCCATTTGAGTAAACGGCTGTTGACTTGTGGTCAAGCCGTCCCTGATTCTGTCCAAATTGGTCTCGTCTTGGCCAAGTGGCTGGCACATATACTGAAGGATTAGAGCACAATTTTGTTTAGACGAGTGATCTTGGTCGTCACTTCCACATCCATGTTGGTCTGTCCATTCAATGCTTAGCACTGATTGTGAATTGGCACCACTCTGGTAATACTTCATTTGATATTGCTCTGATTCGGCTTTGAATGGAGCATTGCCAGAGTCACCGACATTGTATCCACCGCGTTGATTGTTCTGCGAGTCGAAAACACGATTGTTTTGGGCGCGAGTGGCCGACTTTTCATTTAGACGGTTGTTGGAACCGCGCGGGTTATGAAGATATATGTCCATTAACACCGGACACCAGAAACACATTACCAGTAATAAACTGAGATTCATTTTTAGAATTCAAAAGATTCATTAATGATTATAACTTTATAAATTTATTTCGGTACATGAATAATTATGCACCTTTAATTTTATGAGTATTAGAGATAAGACTAAAATAGTGCCATGGTATTAAATTGGGCTATGATTTGATTAGGAAATTTTTGATTTTAGCTTTTAACATAATATTCTACCAACTTTAACAGTAATTGCATCTTGAAGCTTGTATAACAACTTAATAATTTTAAATTAAGATAAATTAAATAACCTAATTAATAGTTAAAATGAAGCCAAATAAAAAAATTTATTTTATAAAATATTAGAATAATTTTTTAATACGCCTGGTATTTAACAAAATTTCTTATAATTATGTCACCCTCCTCTTTTCTCAACCGGGCTTGGGACCGGCTTTGGCAGAGTTATGACGGCCCTAACTTTCCCTAAGAAGCCAGTGGGACGTTCATCATAAACAACGCCACTCATCCGAGCACTTAATGGCTGCGAACTCGGCAACTATTTAGACTAGCTTGGAACCACAAACCAAGCGACTTCTCTCTCAATTGAGAAAAAGTCTTAACTTAAGGCTTCTAAAGTTACGTACTGTCTGCAGAGGGTCAGCTGTACAGCAGATTCTCGCTCCTTTCGGATTCTATACTGGGAGATGGTCGAAGCCAGCGGCGCCCTCATACGACAAGACTTGGACAAAGACCCGTAGGCCTATGTACCCGCCATACAGCTCTTCTGCAGACTACGTGAAAGACCACATGCACATACGATGCATGTGGCTGCCACCACCCTCCTCTTTTTTCATCAGGGCTTGGGACCTGCGGATCGGCAGAGTTATGGTGACTGCTTTTTGACTCCATTTTCCTAAAAAGAAAATTTTTCAATTTTAAAAAATGAAATGACTTTCCTCAAAATTCACTGCTATTTATACCCTTCTGACTTATTAAACTAATTTAACCAATTTAACTAATTTGATCATTTGTAAATTAGTAGACCTGAGAGTTACCTTAAATTTCACATCAAAATTATTTATTTTAAAAAAAAGTCTAAGCTTTAACTGTGAGGTCCCAAGGTAGCTGATTATCAACAACACTTTTTCCACTCTTTTTTAGTGACATATCTGAAATGGCCCCCACGAATGTTAAAGTTGCGCTTTTTGCAGACGATTTGTGTATCTGGTTCACAAACAAATCACTAAAAATGATTGTAGTTAATAGCTCAATAACTACATCTAAAATCAATCTCATTCGGAGAATAAAAGGCCTAGAACTCAAAAATTCCTTGGCTCTGGGCAAAATTATTTTCAAAAACCTTATCCGTTAAATCTTTGATTATTCTCTCATTCCACTTTGCTGCTCGTCGCAAAAAATATCATTAGATCTGTAAAAAATCCAAAACAAAAATTTACGACACATCAAATTCTA
Source organism: Brachionus rotundiformis (assembly GCA_016802295.1). Classification (NCBI taxonomy): domain Eukaryota; kingdom Metazoa; phylum Rotifera; class Eurotatoria; order Ploima; family Brachionidae; genus Brachionus; species Brachionus rotundiformis. The sequence goes on from JAESIW010000166.1 coordinate 212,815, forward strand.
TCAAATCAAAACAAGAATCACTGACATGGATAACCAGCTCAAAATGGACTTATTAGAAACACGTTCTAAAGTTCTGATCAATAAATTTTTATCAAAAAATCAAACCACCAACAATTAAGATCAGACTTGTATGAATTTAACTCAACTAATTATGTTAAATAGTTTTCTAAATAACTACAACACCAACTTCAGTCAACTGACTTGTTATTCTTGTTATTATTATTATTATTATTTATTTAAGTTTAAGTCACATTGACATTTATATTATAAAGATTAAAAAATTCAAATTAAAAAAAATAAAATTAGTTATAGAAATATTCCTAATTTTTAAAGAATTTACACCATTAGTCACCCAAAGTCATAATTAACTTTTAATAAATTATTTAATACACTATATAGATAAAAAAAATCCTGATTTATTTCCATATAATAAGTTATAATTGATAATACAAATTTAACAGAGTCTACAAGGCCCACTTTGAGACTTCTAAAACTAAATGAAATCAAAGCTTTTAAAATTTTGGGTTCATAATCTAGGCAGTTGATTAACAAGCGCTTTTCTAAACGCTTAAGTTGTTCACAAAACGATGTATTTTTCTTGTCAGAAGTGGTTTGGCTTTCACGACTAAGGTGGAAAACTTCTTTACATAATGAGCATCTCATCAGCTGTTCCAAAAAATAAACTTTATGCTTAAAATAGATTTCACTAACTGATTCCAACTTAAGCGCATCATACAAAGGACTCACACGGGTAAATTTTTTCAAGCCAATAATTTTTTTTAGTAATAAACTCTGTCTTGTGTCCAGTTCACTCAGCATACTATTCGGAATTAAAATGTTGTCAAGTAAATGTCTAAAAATAGACTGGCAAAACTGTTTAAATAAAAATCCAATCAGGTAAGGATTTGAGACCATTGGTTTGCACCCAAGCCCATATAAAGAATAAAAACTTTTTTCAACTTTTCTCCACTTCTCTTCTATAAAATCTGATATGAATGAGTTGCTACCAAATGGAAGACCCAAATACTCAAAACCATCTACATTAGACAATTGAACATTATCTATTACAAACTTTTCTTGGCAATTCACTCCCAATTTGGTCATAGTAATGTTATATTTTCTTTATTATTTGTTGGACTACAAGAGGCCATTTATTAATAAACTACTAAATTAATTGACAATAATTTATAATGATAAATTTAAGTGCCAGACATGTATTTTTCTCAAACAGAGTAGTTCCGCAATGTGGCTTTAGATAAGTTCAATGGAATCGACTAATACAGCTCTACACGGCCAATTGGTGACGATGGGCTCAGACAATCTACATGTTAGGTGTCGCAGCAAGAACTTCTACTACTACTACTACTACTACTACTACTACTATTACTGCAATAAATAAATAAATAAATAAAAAAATTAATCTTAAATATTTATTAAACGAATTTAATTGAATAATTTATATTATATATTTTTTTTTAAATAATAAACTAAAATATTCTCTTGAGAGGAGAACAAAGAATTAATCTATTGGTTTTGCTGGGCCAATTTGGCTTTGAGGGACTCGGGCATGGCCGGCGGTGGTGGTCTCGGGATGCCCATGACAACTTTGAATGTGTCGTAAATGAACCATTGAAGGGCGGTGAGTGTACCGATCATGATGATACGCGGGCCGAGGCCTTTCCACAGACCGGCAAATCCGATGCGTTTGACAGCTGCGGCGGCGGTCAGGCCCTTCTCGTTGTTCAATTTGGAGACAACGGTGTCGGCCGGATGACTGACCACAGCGCAGAATACACCAGCAATGTAGCCGGCGGCGAATGTGACAATTAGCTGCTCGCCCTTGGAGCACTGCTCTCTTGGCTTTGGCACGACGTGTTTGTAAATGAGCTCGACTGTGCGCTCGAAGCAGGCGAACTTCATCATGGTGTAGGGAATTTGGCGCATCCACAACGGGGCCAGGCCCTTGTAGAAGCCGCCCAGGCCTTCGCCTTGGTATATCTTGGGCAAGCCTTCGCGCATAGTGCTGGCGAAGCCGGCCTTTGTTTGCATTCTAACCTTGACCGCTTCGAGCGGCGCTAGACCGATGTCGGCGAAGAATTCGGCCGAGGCGCTGGCGGCCAAGTACAGCGAGGTGCGCCACAAGAACGCGTTCTCTTCGCCGAGCATGTTGCCGTACAAAATTTTGAACAATTCGTAGAAGCCGAATTTGCCAATGCCTTGGATCGAGTAGCCGATGAGTGTGGGCGCCCAGCCTCTGGCCAAGCCGCGCACTCCCTCCTCGGCAATGGTCACCTTGAAGCCGTTGCCGATGCTTTTGTACTTGGCCGGGTCGACTTGAATTCGACACTTGACCATGTCGAGTGGCACGACGGCAGTGTGTGTTATGCCGCAGGATAGAGCGCCACCCACAGCGCACAAGGCGTAGAACTCGGCCGAGCCGTAGACTATTTGGGACGGCGGCGCCGCGGACGCAAACGCTATTTGACGCTGGCTGCCCGCCGCTTTGCTCTTGGCAAACGGGCTACTGAAAGGATTCGTCTTGGCCAAGTCGACTATGTTCATTGTTCAATCTAAATCAAATTGTTGTAGAAAGTTTTAGTACACACGAGAATAAATGCCAAGCGTTGCTTTGTGCTGCATGTATTTAAATCTAGAGCTTAGTATTCTAGTGGAGTTTGAACGCTGTACATAATAAATCCTTGAACTCTTTATTTGCCAAGCTCACATAATTAGACATGCACATTCAAAAGCAACACATACACTTATTGTTGTGTAAGCTAATTCTCCCCTTTGTCTTATGTGTGCACCACACTACAGCTTTAAATATTTTTTCAATTTGGAAATGCTTTGGAAATGGAATCTTGATTTAGATTGTCATGAAGACCGAGTTACACTTCTTTAATTAAATTTAATAATAGAATATTATTAAAAATTAAAAAAAAATCTTAATAAAATCATTTATTTATTTCAAAATACAAAAAAGAATTAAATTAAAAATGAATAATAAAAAAATTAATTTGACTGATAGTCTAGGCCTGTGAAGTTCCTTTCAATTCGACCGTTTCAATTCAGAAAAACTTGAATAACTTTCTTACACTAAGGAATAATTTAGTTCTGTAGAATGCTTAATTTTTAGCAAATTTTCTTAGTAGTACTAGAAGTAGTAGTTAAGACTGCGTGGCGAGATGACTCGCAGGGATGTCCCTCAAAGCGGGCACTCATTTGATATAGATCGTATTTGATTTTAAATGAGTCTACCGTCTCAGAAAAGACTATGTCATCTGGTAGGCCGTTCTAAAGCAGTTATATCTTGTGTTTTGCTGGCAAGAAGCCATGATCTCACGCCGTACTTGACTTCTCTTCGTGCTGCAAGTTTCTGCATTTTGAACTCAATCAAAAAGTATTCTCAACAAGTGTGCAATTGCTCTGCACGGTTTTGCAGAAATATATTTTCGAATCAAGCAAAGTTGCTTAAAGATTAGAATTTTAAAGAACTAAATTATTCCTTGAGCTAAAATTAGTCATTTAAGTTTTTCTGAATTGAAAGGATCGAATTGAAAGGAACATAAAAATCTATTTTATACTATTTTAATCTATTTAAAGCTTTATGAAATTAATCTAATCAGAAAGGTTAGGACCTTTAAGTGAGGATCCTCAATAAAAATCAATAGAATGTTGTATATTTGTCTCATAAGATAATACTGCTTTATAATACTTCACTCTGGTACCCTGAAGATCCGAAATTAGAAATTCAAAAAAGGCAAAATCAGGTTTTGAAAATCATCAAATATTTCCCTTTTAAGACAAGTATCAATACAATTCATAAAGAACTAAAAATTTATCTGATCGATGACAGAGCAAACAAGCTATTTTTGAAATTTGTTGCTACAAAGCAGAACCATGAATTAATAGCTGATGAAATAAAGGACTATCTGGTTCATAACATCAACAGAAACAACAATATTTTATGTTTTAATTTTTATTTATTTATATTATTTTAATTCAACTAAATGTCTTCTGGAGATCTGCACCTGTACCATGATTATTGAAATTACCAGAGGCCAAGTCAGGACTTCTATTCTTCTATTCATACATCTGCAAAATACACCATTACTCTGATTTTCTTGGAAAGGTGGTCATCTTTACAAAAGTATCAAAAACTTTGACTATCTTGCTCATGAAAGAATTATATTAATTTAAATATTTAGACATTCTTTAACCTTAATTTCTTTTAATTAACTTATTTGCACAATTTGACTTCTCAAGAATTCAATTTAAATTGTCAATGCTGTCATATCATATATTAATTTTAAGGAAAAATTTAATTATAAAAATAAATTTCTTTTCTTATTTAATTAATTTTCTGCTTTTAATTATTTTATTTAGGAAAAAAAACTCAGCTTTGTTAAATAGTTTATTTAATTAATAATCACTGAATGATTGAATAATTATTAAAAACAAATAATTGCCCAACTCTTTTTATTTTTGCTTGTGATATGGTTTATAGATTGGTTTTTGGATATTAAAAAATTAATTAAAAATTATAAAATAACAAATTGATGAGATAAATTGGTAAAAAAAAATTATCATTGGTAACGTAAAATTTATTAATGTTTATTAAATTTTTTAACAAATTATTTGTCTTATTAAATAAATTTTAATTGTCATTTAAAAATATTTGAAGTTTTTATTAATTTAAATACTTTAAAAAGATGAATATTTAACAAAATTTTTGCTTCCGAAACCATTAAATAAATATCTTATATTTTTTATTTTTAAATTTAAAATTTTAACTCAATTTAAAGTCAATCGTTGCCAAAGAGTGGTATTGTGGCATTAAAAGACTAACTGAATTAATTTAACAAAAATTCAAATTAAAAAAAAAAATTATAAAACATATTTATTGATTAATTAAATCAATTTGGTCGCATTACAATTGACCAAATATTTGCCATTTATCACCAATTTGGCTCATCATTGGAAACAATTCCAAAAGATAAACAAATAATTAAAAGTTAAAATAATTTTATTATTTAAAATTATGTAAAATTTAAAATCCAAATCTACCAATGCATGTACATGCACACGCAGCCAATTTTGACGCCAATATAAATTACCAAATTTTGTTGAACGCGTTTAGCCCGCTTTGAATGCATAGTTGCAAGCATTCTAATAAACCAGCGTTGTATTCTTAAGCAAAAAAAACTAATTCTTAATTTTTATTCTCTAGAAGATAAAAATGTTCGGAGCCGTGAGTCTAATGACCCCAATTTGGTAAGCACCAACTGTCAAAATTTATCATAAGTAGTCTAACATTTGTCTTTTAGCACACAAACGCGTGGCTATGCCACCCTGAAGGACAGTAAGCAATTTATTTTAAATTGACCACTAATTGGTTCTAAGGTTAGTCTAAATTAAAAGTCAGTATGCGCCTCAAGTCGGTTAAGAACATCCAAAAGATTACCAAGTCAATGAAGATGGTGAGCGCGGCCAAGTATGCCAAGGCCGAGAAAGACCTGAAGGCCACTCGTCCCTATGGACAGGCAACAACTGTGTTCAACGAGCAGGCCGAGATATCCTCGGAGCCGGCCGATGTCAAGAAGCACTTGATTGTTGCGGTCACATCGGACAGAGGTTTGTGCGGAGCCATCCACACGTCCATAGTCAAGGCTGTCAAAGCTCTCCTAGCTGAGGAAAAGGCTCAAAATCTGGACACCAAAATAGTCTGCATTGGCGACAAGTCCAAAAGCATGTTGCAAAGAGTCTATGCCGATAACATTTTGTTCTCTGTAAACGATGTTGGCAAAAAGAACGTGACCTTTTTGGACGCGTCACTGATCGCCAACGCCATTCTAAACTCCGGCTACGAGTTCGATTCAGGTGAAATACTTTACAACAGATTCAAAACAGTTATCTCCTACACAACCACTAAACAACCGTTTTATTCAAGCACTCTGATCAATAGTGCCAAAAACATTGGTCTATATGATTCCCTAGATGCCGAGACTCTCAGATGTTTCCAAGAATATCAACTAGCCAGCATGGTATTCTATGCATTGAAAGAAAACTCGACCAGTGAGCTTAGCTCTCGTATGAGCGCCATGGACAATGCCAGCAAGAATGCTGGTAAAATGAATTAATTAATTAAAAGAGACTATTTTTAAACGTTTTATTTAAAGGTGAAATGATTGGAAAGTTGACTTTGTACTACAACCGTACAAGACAGGCTGTAATTACCAGAGAATTGATTGAAATTATCTCTGGTGCATCGGCTTTGGACGCCAAAGAATAAAGTCATCAAAATTATAGTTCTATTCGTTTAAGATTTATTTAAATAAAAAAAACAAATAAGGCTTTTTTTTTAAACAATTAAAAAAGAAGACTCCGATTAAAATTAACTTGGAATAAAATAGATTAATAAGATTTTTTTTATTTTCCAAAATATCAAATTAATTTTTTGTTGGCTGTTGGATAATTTGGAAAAAAATTTTGTTCAAAAGCCAGCAAACTTAAATTAAAAAAAAAATGCTTGCCCCCTCCTCTTTTCTCAACCGGGCTTGGGACCGGCTTTGGCAGAGTTATGACGGCCCTAACTTTCCCTAAGAAGCCAGTGGGACGTTCATCATAAACAGCGCCACTCATCCGAGCACTTACTTAAATTGGCTGCGAACTCGGCAACTATTTAGACTAGCTTGGAACCACAAACCAAGCGACTTCTCTCTCTTTCTCAATTGAGATAAAGTCTTAACTTAAGGCTTTTTCAGGTCTAAGTTTCTCTTTCAAATAATTTAACTATGTTGACACTAAAACAGATGAACAAAATGAATATGAATTTAAAATTGAGAATTACACTCCTAAGATTGTGGGAATAACCAAAAACCGTTAAAACAATCCCTTTTTTTATTCGCTAATTTTCAATTTAGAAAACTGAATAATCACAAGTTAGATATGAAAATGAAAAGGATTATCCTACGTTTATAGGTTCTTCTAAGTTCTAATATTTTATGAACTTGTTGGATAGACAAACAAATGTGGAAAATATGCTGATGATACTAAAATATATTAATAACTATTTCCGTAAACCCTTGCCTTTTTAAAAGCTAATCAAAAGTGGCTTAGTTCTATCTATGTTGCTCTCTAGTAAAGCATACCTAGGTCTTTAAAAAATATTTAATTTGAAGAAAATGTTCTATTATCCAAAGGCTACTTACAAGATTAATATATCCAATTCAAAAAATGTAATCTAATGCTATTGGATCAGATAATCCCCCCTTAGATTCCACCACTTATTTCAGATATGATATCTTATATATATCGGTTTTAATGCCTATTAAAAGTCTTCAATTATCCATTTATAATAAATATGTATAGATAAATCCTAATTAATATTTCCAAACATCTAAAAATATTTTGAAACTTTAAAAATAAGAGACACAGATAAATGATTTGTGATTAAAGATATTCAAATAAGTTGAACAGCTGATTGTAATTTAACCTTTGTCTTAAGATTTGTCAAGTCTTATCTCATTTTAAAAAACAAATATCAATAAAATAATCACTAAAAATTTACAAAAAGATCAATTCTACCATACATGGTTCAATTTGAAGCTTTACCAACAGGCTAGTGTCCTTGTCATAAAAACTGATTAACACTCTATTTATTTAAGTTAAAAATGAATAAATTTTTTATGAAACTATTTAAAAAAGTAAAACATCGAAATATTTAAATTAAGGCTAAATTTGGTATTCTAAAGAATATCCAGATTATTAATTGGACCTTTGTTGCAATCTAAACAAATGTCAAGTTTTATCTGCATCAATTTTAAATTGCTTGTTAGTGTTATTTTAAAAGCAATTTTTCAAAATTTTAAATTATAAATTTTTAAAATGTTTCTTCGTCCACTGAGACAAAGACAAGGCTGTTTGCTGGCCTTGAAACGTTGCCAGACTACATCGAGCAAAGAAGTTGATTTTAAAACAGATGATCTTGGCAAAGAAGAGCTGTCCGAGTTCGAACCGAATATACCCGAGGCAGAAGAGGCCATCGAACAAGCAGAGAAATTCCGCAACTACGTCGAAGCCAAGCGAAACGTGAGCCGCTTCTCACGAGCCAGTGCTTACAACAAATACAAAAATCTACTTCCAAGCTACTCGGAAGACCAAGCCGATTATTTAAAAACAGCCAAATATTATCGTAAGGTTTACGCACAATTCGGAAAGGAGTCGGGCATAGAGGTCGGACTCGCCTGGCCGTCAAGGGCCCAACTGCATCACCAGACCCAGGAAGAAAAAGAGTACGATTTGACATTGGAGCAAAAGATTGCCATTCTAGTTGAGCGCAAGGCAGGAGAGCTCAGCTCGTATCAAAAATTGGTCAAGAGTACAGATGACTCGTTGAAGAAAATGCCGGCCAACATCGACTCGTTTTACCAGCGTATTCAAAAAAGGGAAAAGCTCGACAAGGAAAAGGAGGCCAAAAAGAAAGAAGTTCTCGACCAGGCGAGAGAATTTTACGGCTACGATGTCGACATGAGAGATCCTAGAATGCAGGAGATGGTGAAAAAATTCCAAGAGGAGAGGAAAATTGCCGAAAAGGCCAAGAAAAAAGAAGAAGAAAAGAAGCGAGCACAGGCCATTCAGTTACAGCAAAAGTTAAAACAAGCTGACAAAATACTTAGCCAAACATAAACCAAAATGGAAATAAAATTTAGAAAAAAAATAAATTTTTTTTGTTTTTAATTAAATAAAATTTTTAAATTATTTTTTATTTTTTATTCAATTACCAGCGGGTATACTCACCACTATATAATCACGGATTTAAAAAGCCAATTAATACTTTGACCTGAGTGGAAAAGTATTCATGTCAGCCTTAAACTGGGGCTTGAATTTTTAAAATTTTTACCACAATTAAATTAAATATAAATAATTATTTAAAACTAGTTTAAAGAGAATAGAATGGTAAAGATTTTAGTTTTTTTCCTGGTGGCTTTGGCTAATTGCCGTAAGATGAGATAAAAATTAGGAATATAAATTAATTATTGATGATGCATAGAAAATGTGACTAGGAAAGTAGTGCTTGCTCCTGTTACCAGAAATGACGTATCGGTCAGAGTTTCAGCAATACCACGACTTCCTGTTGACCTTAGAGCTCAAGTGCTGCCCGACGGTGAGTCCAAAATAAGCCATCTGTCTAATTTAAGCTTGTTACCACTTTTTCAGCTCGTTCGGTGCCTCAAACCGTTCAAATGAGGCTGCTAAATCCTGAGGCAATGACCAGCAAAGATAGGCCTGTTCTACTAAGACCTTTTGGAGAAGCTCAAGATGAAAATTTTCATTTAAAATGCTTTTTTAGATTTAATTAATAAAGAAAAAAAAAATTTTTTTAACCTAATTAAATTTATTAAATTAAAGCTACGCTAAAAATTGACTAAATTTATTCATCTTTTTTGGCTTTTTGTCTTTTTTCGTAGATTTTTTTCTTGTCCACTTTGACATAATTATTGTTCAAGTCTTTAGGGTTTCTTTTGCGCTTGGCATCGTTGGTTTTTTTTATGTACTCATGGACATAAAAGTTGGTGAAAAGCACAAGCATGATGACCATGTAGGTAGATAGGAGAATTTGGCCCCACATGGGAAAAGAGCACTTTCCGCTCAGGGTCAAGTAGATTCCGGTCAAAGTGTGGCTGAATGTGATGACAAATTGGACCAATTGAAATGTGGTTATGTACTTTTTCCACCAGAGTTTGTCCTTTAGGCTCGGAATTACCGAAAAAGCGTAGTAAGTGTACATAAAAACATGTACTACACAATTTAGCGAGGCACCAAAGTAGGCTTGACCGGCGGGAATCCAGCTGATCACAACCCACCAGATCATTAGCTAAAATTAAGGCATTATAACACAAAAATATGCGCTTTATGGCACCAAGTTACCATGGTCGAGTGATGAAAAACGTGCAAAAATGTGACTTGGTTAAAGCGTTTTCTGATAATCATCCAGAATGTGTCCAATAGCTCGATGGCCTTTGAGAAAAAGTACCACCACAAAGCTTTGGTAACTCGGGTCTCCTCTGGCTTGTAGTTTATCTCACCGCAGGCGTAATTGTAGCCTGATTGGTACACTCCGAGCACTATTTCGACAAACATGTAGGCTGAGAGGAGCACTAGGCCGAAATTGTAGACAAACAGAATCCATGCAGGCACTTTGACTTCTGGCAAGTAGCTCATGAGCCGTTTGCCGCTAAAGACCATTAGAAGATAGACAGCGACCAAGTAGAGCACTGGCTTGGGGTCATTCCAAACAAGTGGTAGATTATTGGTACGCGGATCTTTTATTTAAATTATTAGGCTAATTAAAGCTAATTTATTAAAGAATCTTTGAACCAAGTACCTGTCTTGGTGAGTGCATCTTGGTAGAACGCGTTCCATTTATGGATCAAAGTCTCATTCATTTTCTTTTCGATCTAGAAGCTAAAATTTAACTCTAAATGCTTTATTAACAATGTTTAAATATAAAAAAAAATTATATATAAAAATGCGAGGAAAATTTCTCTTTATAAAGATGTGGCTCAAAAAATGGGACTGACAAAATAATTTTTAAAATTATAGTTTAAAGTGATGTCAAAGCATAGATGAGCATATTTATCATCATTTAGTATCTTGTGACTCGGGTCACACATGAATGTTTTTTTTTTGTTTCTTAGTTTTATTTTTATTATTATAAACAAGTAAAAAAAAATCAATAATTTATTTTATTTTAGCTTATTCGTATAATAATAAAGATAATTATATAAATTAGAGAATAAAAAATCAATATTAAATAAAGCTGAGATAAAATAAAATTTAATTAACCAAATTATGGTAAAAAAGAAAAGTTTATATTTGGTAAAAAATTAATTGTTTTCTTTAAAGTAAAAAAATGCCTAATTAGATTAATAATTATAATTTTGTGGTAATTAACTTCATCTGATTGTTTAAATTAAAACTCAAAATTACGCGTAATAACACGCATTGTTTGATACCGACACATTTTTTGTCTTTTTGCTTGAATATAATTGCAAGATTGTACGCATCTTTACGCGGGAAAACACACTTAAATTTCAAAGTACTGACATTTTATTTGTCTTTTATCGAAAGATATTACAAATTCACATAGATAAGGCCTTGCATTTTATTTTCATTACGAATCTGAAGATCATTCGATTTTTAAAATTTCGCTTTTTTTTCCATTATAAAAACTGATAAGAAATGTCTATAAATTTAGATTATTTTGTTTTATGTTATCTTTGTTTAAATGTCTCAAAAAAAAAATTTTTTTAAAGCAAAAATTTTGTTAAATTTTGTCTAATTATCACATAATAACATTTTACTTTAAACTCAAAGTAAACATATTATGTAAATTAAATAATTAATATACAAAAATATCTATCTAATTAAACAAATAAAATCTGTTTGGCGTATTTTATATTTTAAAATAGATATAAATTTTTAAATAATTAATTATGGATCTATCTTAATACTAGATGTTGTAAAATTTGTCTTCATTACTGACGTGTTCGGCTTGAAAATAAACTTTTTTTTAAAAAAAAAAAGAAAATAAATTTAATAATAAATTTTTACTTCTAATGAATTATTAAAATTAGACTAATTATAATCTAAATATTGAGAATGCTCATAAGCACGTCCAAAACAGTGGCCTTATGTTCATTTTCCAATTTGATAAACGCTGCCGACCGAGCCATAATGCCGCTGGCAGTTCTTCAAATGGGCCCAGAGTTCAAATGGGACATGCATTCCCAGGGCTGGCTACTGTCCGCTTTTCCAATCGGCTACTTGAGCAGTCAAATAATTGGAGCCAAATTTTCAAAGACATTTGGTGGCAAGAACGTGCTCACATTTGCCGTTCTTTTCTGGTCCATGTTGACATTTTTGACGCCTATTTTTGCCAATTCCTATGGACTTTTGATCACATCACGTATACTTCTCGGCATAGCCGAAGGTGTCGGTCTTCCGGCAGTGGTGCAAATATTTTCTACATGTGTTCTGGCCGATGAGAGATCGCGAGCTTTCGGCTACTTGGTTGCCTTTGGCAGCATTGGTCAAACTCTGGCCGCATTTATCTGTCCACATCTTAGCTGGAGATGGATGTTTTTGTTGTTTGGTGCCAGTGGCTTCATATGGGTATTTGTGTGGATATTTTCTTTCAAAGAAATCCGAATTATCACCGAAGATGATGACTTTATAATAATTCCACCAAAGATGACCAACCGGACCAGATGGTACGACTATTTTAGACACTCGCAGCTATGGTCCATTTACTTGGCTCACTTTTCAATGAGTTGGACTAGCAATATAATAACCAATTGGGTACCATTTTATCTATCTAAATATCTGGGCGTGAGCTCCACGGCCTTGTCGTTCACAGCTATTCCGTATATTGTTAACTCGTTTGCTGGGATACTGGCCGGCCATTTGGCAGATTCATTGATTATGGGCAATTGGACAGTGCTGTCAGTAAGAAGACTTATGACTGCAATGGGCCTAGTCGGACCAGGCATCTGCTTGCTTATATTCACAAGCTTGGACAATTTGGTTTTAGCCTTCAGGTAAGTGGTGATAAAAAAAAAAGAGGTAATTTTTATTATTTGTTAATATTTAAGTGTAATTTCAATATGTATGGCATTCTTGGCGTGTAACTCATGTGGTCATTTGGCAAATCATCTGGACATAGCTCCCAACTCAAGTGCAATTACATTTGGCATATCGAACACGATAGCCACTGTACCAGGCATATTTATAGGACCACTGACAGCCGAACTGGTGGTCAAGTCCGGCGGCAGATGGCTTCCGGTATTCATGATTGCTGCTTTGGTCAATTTTGTTGGCTCAATTGTCTACTATTCTCACAGTGGCTCTTCCCAGATCATATGATCAGACAATTGGATCTGATTTTAGTAGAATATTTTTATTACATAAAATAAAAAGAGTTTTTTTTTCTTCTCGTTTGTTAATATCAAATCAAATTTGTTAAAATTAAAATTTTATAAAAAGATAATTTGTTTTATATATTTTATTTAAAAATTGGGAGTTTTGTTTCTGATTAAAATTTAAATTAAAATAAATATATTCAAGGACATAATACCTGTAAAATATAATTAAAGACTGAATTAACTTTTTTGACTCTAAAATTCAAGATTTTTGTAAATAAAACAATATCCAGTCAAGCATTTAATTGAACTTATTATTTTAAATTATACAAGTTTATACATGCATATTTTTTTCTCAATTTCTAGTGTTTGTCTGTCAAGTCAAACTGTGAGTCCTTGCCCTCTCATTTTCTCATCCGGACTTGGGACCGGCAACGGTATGATTGCAACTCAACAGTCAGCGGCCAAAGTTACATATGGGACGTTCATCATAAACAGCGCCACTCATCCGAGCACTTAATGGCTGCGAACTCGGCAACTATTTAGACTAGCTTGGAACCACAAACCAAGCGTATCTATATCTGGATACAAGCTTATCCAAACTAAAGACACTTTACTTTTTTCACTAAGGACTATCATCAGCTCCAGCTTGCAAGCCTCCTTATCCGGGCTGGGCACTGGCCAAAAATATTAATTAAGCTAGTTTTGTTAAATATTATTCTAATTTTCTTTCTTTATTTCGATCTAGGAGGCAAGATTACAATTCAAACTTTGGAGGATAACCAGATCACCGATGGCTTTTCACTTGAGGTAATATATTTTTTTTCTTTTCCTTTTGTGGGACTCGGTTAATTCTATTTGCATTTTTCTAGAAGTCTATAATTCTCATTTTCTATATTTTCTAAGCATTCTTTGATGGAGTCAGTTATTCCATTCCGATTTGTATTTCTTAGCTCTCTTAGTTTAAGTTCTATTTTCTGAGAAAAATCCATCTCTTCACTTCCATTTTCTTTCATGAGCCATTGTCATTTTATTGGTTAATAACCTTATGTTGACACTAAAACAGAGTCAGCTTTTTTTTCGATGAATATGAATTTAAAACAAGTCGATAGGAGGCTTGAATAAGACTTTTGAGATCGGCGCTCCTAAGATTGTGGGAATAACCAAAAACCGTTAAAACAATCCCTTTATTATTCAGTGAAAAATGACAAGGATTATCCTACGTTTAGAGCTTCTTCTGTTTAAAGAATTGGATTGACAGAACAAAAACTCTACAATCAAACAAAGACTGTCTCGCTTGACAAAATCGTCAGAACAACAAGGCTAAGATGGGCAGGACATGTACGACGAATGTTGGACACACGGTTACCAAAGATTGTTCTATTTGGTGATATTTCGAGTGGAAAGCGTAGAAGAGGAAGACCAGAAAGAGAGTGGACAGATTGCTTAAAAGAGGACTGTGAGAGAGCTGGAATTGTCTGGTCAAAATGGGTGAATGAATCGAAGAACCGCGAGAAATGGCGCATCAAAATCTCGTCCCTAACCTCAAACAGATGAGGATAAAGGACCCCTTATTATTATTATTAATGTTTAAAGATAAACCCTAAAATAATTATTCATCTAATTAGGAAATAAAAAAATTTAAACATTTAATTCGAAAATTTTATTCATTAATTTAAAATAAATTTTTTTAAAGTAGATTTTCTCTCCTTTCTAAACATTTACTCAATAATTAAACCATTTTTTAATAACTGAATTTTATCGTTATTAAACAAATGTATATATCAATAACCAAAAGCAACAAAAAATAAAGAATAATAAAAATATATATATATATGTATATGTGTATGTATGTAAAAATATAAAAATATAAAATTCAACAAAAAAAAAAAAAAAAAACAAATTAAAAATAAAAATAAAATTTTTTCTGTCAAAATTTATTATCTCTAAGGCAGATAATTATAGAACAAGTTACACTGAACAATATAAACAAGAAAATAAAATGGACATTGTGTTTGGTGATATGGGCTAGTTGTGGTGGTGGTGATGTTGGTGGTTGTTGTGATGGTAGTTATGCTGTTGGTGATGGTGGTGGTCGTGGTGGTGATTGTCCCTTGGCGGCGAGGCTTGGCGGCTGTCTTTGAACTTTTTACACGAGTCGGCGGTGCGATGCGCCGAGGACGAAGATGAGAGGCGGCGAGAGTAGGGCGAGGAGGACGGGCTGTCGGCGCTTGTGATCGCGGAGCCGTGCGACTTGAATTGTCGGTTGAGGATTGGCGAAGCGCCGAGCAGGCCGGGCTGAAGGCTGTGCGCGCCGTAGGACGACTTGGACGGCTCGGGCCCACAATCGTGATCACGTGACCGGTTCATTTTGGAATTGTGGCGCGCACGCTCGGTCCAGTGCGATCTGTTAGCGTGGTATGTGTTGTGGCTGGCGTGCTGGCCGTGGTGGGCCTTTCGCGATTGGTGGGAGCCGGCGGGGCTGGAGAACGGGTAAGCGTAGGAAGAGGAGGGGGCGCCGGCGTGGCCCAGCTGTCCCGGCGCATACAACTGGTGGTCGCGCGAGTTGCAGAATTTTTTATACAAATTTTTCACCTTTTCCCAATTCCATTTGATGGTAAACTTGGACACAAACACCCATAGATAATTGCGCCACAAGTTTATCTTCTCCGGGTCGCTGTATATGGTCAAATGGTCGTTTATTTTGTCGCCTATTTCCAACAAATGGCGCTTTATCTCCTCGTAGTCTTTGACATTGTCCAGTTGGTTGAGATTCTTGAGCGCACGCTTCACCGGTCTGAGTATATTTTTGCACTCTTCGAATATCTTGTCACTTAGGACTATTTTGGACTTGTCCTCTTTGTCCTTTTTGTCCGCTTTGGCCACGGCTGGGGCTTTTTTGGTGGCGCGTTTTGCGCTTGATGTGTGCACGGACTCGTCTGTCACGTGCACAGATGATAGATGGTGTTCGGCAGCTATTTCGCTGCCATTTATGGTGCCTGGTGTGTCTTCTGAGGAGTTGTGGCGCTTTTTTTTGCTCAAAATTTTGTCACTCGAGTCGCTGTGGTTGGGATCGAGCGACTCGTCTGTCTCATTTTTGATCTTGCGTTTGGTTTGTGCGACCAATGTGGAGCCGTTTAGGATTTCTTTCCAATTTTTGCCATACTTTTCTGTGTTTATTTGGTTCTGGAGGACTTTGATCAAGTAGTCGATGCGGGTTCTCAGATGTTTGGACTGAGGCTTGAGTTTGACGGGCTCCTCGGCGTGCCCGTTCGATTTTGGCACGGTGACCAAAATTTTGTCTGCTAGTCCGAGGCCGTGCTCGGCCTTGATGGTCTCCCAGTTGCCGTAGCCGTGCTCGAGGATGCCCTTGAGCAGCGCTCGGTCCTCGTCGTTGCTCCACTCGCAGTCCCAATAGGTCTGCTTCAGCTTGGTCTTGAACTGGAATTGGTCGAAATTGGCCGCATAGTGCGCCAACGGCTCGAAGTACTTTTCGGTGTCGAGTATTTGCTGGGCGTTTATTTTGACGCCGTTAATGTCGACGCACGGGCCGGTTTTTTTAGCAGTGACACTTTTTTTGTCTTTGTTTTCGTCGACGGCTTGCAGGCACAATTGGCGCATTTTGCCCGCAAATTCAATCAAGCACGCTTGGGATTTTTCTTCCAACTGTGCGTCCTGAGCCACTGTGTCTATTCGGTCCAATGGACACGGATACTTGCGGTACGATCTGACAAAGCGGCGTATTTCGGCCGAGTTGAGGCCGCTGAACTCCGATTGGGATTTTATTTTGTTTTTTCTGGAGCTTTTGAGCCGGCTCTCGGAGTCGGACGAGTTGGCCGACTCGTTGTTGGCGTACTCGTCCTCGTCCGATCTGCTGTTCCATTTGGTCGTTTGTGTGCGCTGTCGCCTGGTCTCGCTGAATAGCTTCAAGCGCTCGGTCTCCTCTTCGAGGTCGATTTTTTTCCTCTCCGACTCGGGTATTATGTCGTTCCAGGTCTTGTCGTCTTCCATTGTGGAAAACGTGGCCACCTTGAACTGTGACAGGAGCTCGTCGCTTGCCGACTGCTCGTTGGTGTCCTCTCTGGTCTCGGCCCGCTTCAGTATTTCGTCAATGTCGTAGTCCTTGTCCTCGTTTTTGCTCTCCATTTCCTCTTTGAACAACTCCTCGGCGCCAAACTTAAGTATGGAGTTTATTTCCTCCTTGGTAAATGGGTTCGAGTTGGTCTGGGCGCGGCTATTGAGCACAGTGCGTCCAGTGGTGTCCATTCGTTGTATCACCAGGTGATCGAGGACCATTTTTTGCTTGGCTCGTTCGACAATGTCCTCCTCGATCGAGTTCTTCGATACCAGCCGGTATATGTTGACTTGATTTTTTTGACCAATGCGGTGAGCGCGAGCCTGCGCCTGTAGGTCATTTTGAGGATTCCAGTCCGAGTCGTATATGATTACTGTGTCCGCAGTGGACAAGTTTATGCCTGAAATAAATTAGCTTTTTTATCTTCAATCAATAAATGGTTAATTAAGATGTGAAATTTGGTCAATGAGGACCCAAAGCTGAACAAAAATTTTTTGGTAAATTTGTGTCTCCGTAAGTTAAATGATGGTTCTGCCAGTGAGGCTTAATGGACTGCCGCAATGTAATGGGTTATGTGGCATCAATGTCTCATTGGCAGAACCATCATTTGACTTACGGAGACTCAAATTTACCAAAAAAAGTCTTTTGGCTCTGTTAGACCAAATTTTACTCAAAGTGATTCTATTTTAATCAATTTAATAAGCATCTGGTCATACAATTATTAATTAGTTGTTAATTTAATTTTAAAGAGATAAAAAAAAAGAATAACTTTGGCAAAAATTTATTGATTTAATTGTTGGTTTTAAACGATTGTAAAAATAAAATATTTTTAATTAATAAAAAATATTGTATAATTATTATTATTATTATTATGGTTTAAATGTTATATCACGAAAAGATTCTAAATTATACAGAATGTCACAAAGTGGGCAAATTGAAGTATGTGACCTAATTAAAATGATCATTTTTGATACTGAAATGCAAGACATTTATAAACTGTTTGCAAACGTTTTGCAGAATTATTCGACTAAAATGCTTTGGAAAGGTTTTGAAAGCGTTAAAAAATTAAGCCAATTGGGCTAATAAATGCTTGGTCAATTTGATTTTTTTAAGCTAAAAACTAATTAATTAGTTAATTAGTTATTTTGAGAATTTTAGGTTTTGTGGAATTTAGTACAATAGAACAGAACAAAATGTTAAAAATTCTTATGACAAATACGACTGCAGATATTTTGCACATTATTGACAGACTTATCTCCCATTTTTAAATTTTGAACCAAATTTAACAGGAATGTAGCAGTTAAAAGGTATTGTGAATTTCCAAGAGCACTTTCTATTTTGATAAATTAAAATTTACTGAAATATAATATGTTTAAAAAAGTATTTGTTGCGGTACTTTTTTAAACATATTTTATTTTGGTGAATTTTAATTTATCAAAGTAGGAAGTATTTTTGTTATGTTTGTTTTTGAAATTCACAATACCTTATTAAAAGATGATCATCATCATGATTAATAGTTTTAATTATCGTTGTTTGTAATTAGTAAAAATACTGGCTATCAAATTAGAGGATTTTTTAGATATCTTAAGAAAATCAAATGGAAGTCATAAGGTAAGTCTTCCATTTAAAACACTATGAGCATGAAAGAACATGAAAACAAACAGTTATTACGTAATTTAAGAACATTGACTGACAGTTGTCGACCTGTGAGCGCAATAGGTCAATGGTTCTAGAAGACTAATGCTAGGAATGCTAAGAATAAGTGATCAACTAGATGATTACGTGATAGCTAAGAACAATGAAGCAATAAAGTAAAGAATTTCATAATTTATTAAATAAATTAAATGACAACCTTAAGATTAGTCTTCCATTTATGACACTAAAAGATGAAAGAACATGTCAATGAAATAGAATGATTACGTAATAGGTGAACACATTAAAAAGGTTGTCCGTTGCCGAATAATGTAAATGCATCTACAAGAATAGTGCTAGTAGTGCTGAGACTAAGAGAACAACTGAATGATTACGTAATAGCTTGAAGCATCAGAAACACTGTGAACGAAAGAAAACGCTCACTAACCAATAGTTTTCGACATGCAAGAAGAATAGGCTAATGGATCTAGAAGACTAGTGCTAGTAGTGCTGAGACTAAGAGAACAACTGAATGATTACGTAATAGCTAGAAGCATCAGAAACACTGTGAACGAAAGAAAACGCTCACTAACCAATAGTTTTCGACATGCAAGAAGAATAGGCTAATAGGGAACAGTTGAATGATTACGTAATAGTTAGCTAAGAACATTAGAATCCCGGAATAGACCTTTTGTTGGAGCAGTGGCGAAATTTCAATATAAATAGTGACATAGTTATAAATTTACATGAAGTTGACTAATGATTAAATGAGCTTGAGTATTTAAGCTTGGACATGTATTAAAAATGTCAACAGACCGAATTCCTAGAGTTGCACTATTTTGTAGACCTAAATAAAAAATAAATACTGAAAGAAGAAAGACGACTTGGCGGATAACAGTTTAAAGAGATCTGAAAAAGATAAGACCCACACTTGTGAACAAGTGAGCAATGAAACTGTGACCAATACTAGAATACTAGAGCAATAACAAAAAGAAAATTATTTACCTAATCCGCCAGCACGTGTCGATAGCAGAAAACAAAAATCGTCCGAGTCCGGCTTGTTAAAGTGATCCAATGCTTGTCGTCTAATCTCGCCTTTAATCGAACCGTCCAAACGTTGAAACGAAAATCGTCTATATTGCAAATATTCGGCTATTAGGTCAAGCATGCGAACCATTTGCGAAAATATGAGCACTCTATGTCCGGTCTCTTTTAGCCGTCTGAGCAGCTTGTCCAATAGAAACAACTTGCCACTGCCTTTGATCAAATTTTCCAATTGTGACTCGTTGCCAGCGTACTGTTCGTCACGTCTAATCAAATAAGTATGATTGGAGCACTTTTTCAGCTCCATCATAATGTTCAAAAAAGTGCTCACATTTCCTTTGGAGCCTTTGAGCAACTCTTTGTAATTCTTGGTCAATATAAGCTTGTAGAATTGTTTCTGTTGTTTGGTCATTTCGACGCGGAGTATCTGTTCTACCTTGGCAGGTAGGGACTTTTCGACGTCTTTTTTGACCCGTCTGAGCAAATAGGGCTGCAGTTCGGTGTGCAGATCCTGAAATTTGAGGCCGTCTTTGAGCACAGACGAGTACTTGGCGTCGAATTGTTCCCAATGATTGAACTTTTCGGGCATAATAAAGTGCAACAATGACCACAATTCTTTGAGCGAGTTCTGTAATGGCGTGCCGGTGACGAGCAGGCGATGATTGGTGTCAAATTTGATCAGGGTCCTGTAGAGCAGCGAGTCTTCGTTCTTGAGCCGATGGGCCTCGTCGACGACCAGCGCTGCCCACGAGACCGAGTTAAAAAACGCCTTGTCCTTGAGCAGTATTTCGTATGTGGTGAGTATGGCGTTGCATTTGATTCGCTTGTTGTCGGCGGACCAGAATTCGTACTTTTGAATGGTTGACCTTGACTGCGAGTCGCCCAAATAAATTACCATGTTTATTTCGGGCGACCATTTTTGAAACTCGCGCTGCCATCCCTGAATGGTCGATAGCGGTATCACAATGAGAAACGGTCCGTACAAATTGTGCTCATTGAACACATAGGACATGAACGAAATGGCCTGCACTGTTTTGCCAAGGCCCATTTCGTCCGCCAGTATAACACCGTTTTGTTTGCACCACGAATTGGCCAGCCAATTGAGACCGTCCAGTTGGTAGTCGCGCAAGCTCAGTGGCACGTCCGTGCTCGGTCCCAAATAGGCCGGCTTTTGCTTCAATGGCACGAACTTGGGCCTCGAGCGCATCGCTTTTTGGCTCTTGACATTGACGGGCGGAAACGTGCTCGCCGATTGACGCGTCTCGTACTCGTCGATCAAATGCGAGTACTTTTTGCGTATGAGCTCGCCGTCTTCCCACGTGCATTCCGAATAGGGCAGACCTTGCCACTTGCACAAGTAGTCGTTTGAATTGTGGCTGATGATGCGTTCGACAATTGTGTGCGTTTCGAGCAGATTGTCGAGCATTTCGGACTGGCACTCGAGGTACTCTAGGTCCTCGGGCGAGAGCGCCTGCTCGCTGCTGAGCGCCCGGCTCTCCTCCTCCTTGCGCAAATAGTTCTCCAGTTTTTTCATGCCCTTGACCTTTTGCTGCAGTAGCGAGTCCCTGGACTCCCATGTGTTGTGCAGGTGCGACCAGCCGAGCCACTTGATCAGGTACTGTGGCTCGAGGGCCGCGTCGTCGCCGTCGCTCTGCGCTTGGTTCGGATCGCCGTACTCTTCCACGTTGTACACGGCGGTCTTGCTGCCGACGGCGCCCACGCGGCCCCTCCGCTGCTTCAGCACCTTTTCGATGGTCTCGGCCGAGTCTATCTCGCCGACCTTCACCCTCGTCTCATTCTCCTTCTCCTCTTGTCCCTGCTCCTGCTGCTGTTCGTATTTGTAAATAATGTCGTCGGTGTCCGTGCCGTGCTCGGACTCCTCGCAGTAGTTTATATGCTTGGTGCTGGTGGAGCGTCTGTTGGTCTTGGCGGCCGGGTGGGCGCGGGCCTGTTTGCGGGCGGCGCGGGGCTTCGGCCGCCGCTTGCTGGCCCGCAGGAACGTGTAGTCCGAGTCGTCGGTGCTCTCGTGCTCGGAGCTCGAGGCGCTCTCCGACGAGCCGGTGCCCTCGGCCTCCTCTTCGTACTCCTCCTCCTCCTCCTCTTCCTCTCCCTCGTCCGACGAGTACTTGAGCTTGCTGTGCGCCGCTTTCCGCCTCACACACTCGCTGTCCGACTCGGACTCCTCTTCGTCTCCGTCGCGGCTCCTCTCCACTTCTTGTCTGCTTACCGATGTCATCTCAAATCAATCACTCTAAAATCTTAATCTAAACCTTAAATTAGAAAAATTAATCAAGCTTCATGTGTCAAATTATGCGCATAAATAGCAAGGTTTTCGAGTAGAAATCGAGTGCTGGATTATCAACATCAACAAGAACAGCTGAAACAAAAGCGACAGTCTGAGTGGCGCGCCGATGGCCGCCGAGAACAGGGTTTTGGGTAGCTGGGCGGCGGCGGTCGGCCCGCATCGGCGCTCCCGGGTCCGGACGCCGATCCAGCGAGCCTTAGTGGCGCCGTTCGGCAGGCCGCCGCCGCCGCCTAGCCAAATCCAAATTACCAATGAATGAATGAATGAAATAGAAGAGAGTGAGAGATTTTGAAAAAGAAAGAGAGAGAGACAAAGTGTAAGACACTTAGAGAGACTGAGTGAGTGAGTTTGTTTGGTGAGAGATTGTGAATGCAAGATTGGTGTTTTTTTAGTTTTTCTTATTGCCATTTGATTGGCAATATGTGTGTAGACATGTACTGTACATGGATGTTAGTACTCGTGTGCGCGTTCGGATTTAGCTAATTTTGTTTAATATTTTATGAAAATGCATTGCTTAGGTGGGGTCGGCAAACACGAGCACATTTTTTGCATGCATGTACAAATAGAGTATGTTGGTTGGTTATTACTTAGTAACACGGCGACAAGGAGCGCGAATTGTTGTCTTGTCACTATGTACAGGTGTGACGCGATCTTTCACTCTTCACTTATCCTTAGCCCCAGAGATGTCGTGTATTGAGACCTGTCCAACAGAAATGTGGAAAAAATAGTCTCATTTTTGACACAAGTGTAAAACTCAACATTTAAGAAATAAAAATTGTTATATTAATATTTCAAGGTTAATCAACAGGCTAGTGCCCATGTCATAAAGACCGATTAACACTCCATTTATTTAAATAAAATAAATTTTACTAATTAAAAATAAATTGTTCAAATAATCATTGATAAACATTGATGTCTTGGTCACAAAGCAATTTATAAGTTTTGAGTAGAAAAATCCAAATGTTTTTTCACCATTTACTGATTTTGAAGTTGGTTCTATCAGATTCTCACTATTCCTTAAATTGTATTTTAAATTTCTTGAGTCATTCTTCTTTAAATTCTGGCATATACTGTATAGTGTTTTATAAGCAAAAGATAGCATTCTATCAATTATTCTATGTTGGAATGCATACAAGCCATACTTTTCTAAGAAGTTATTGATATCATTAAAGTTATTTGCATCAAATTTGAACCTAAACAATTTAAATAACGTTAAATAATAACTCTTAGCCAATTTGTTTATTGCCTCTTTTGAGAAATAGCATAAGAGAGAAACATAAATATTTTATTTAAAGATTAATGTTAAATTAAAAATTATTCAAACATTGGAAGCACCAATTTTGGGAATTTTGAACGCCTTTAAATAATCGTGGGATAAACATTTATCCATCTTTAACTGTTTTTTTTAAATTGTCTGTTATTTGATTTTTACTCGAACTGACTTTGTTTAGTGGTATTAAAAAGTCTAAAAAGTTGACCGAACTTCTAGTGTTAACAAAGCGGTTAATGTCGCTACAATTATTGTTAATTGAGATGTTGAAATTTACAACATTCAAGCATTCAATATTCAATAATATTAATTTGATTTTCTCAGATTTTGTAAAAAAATTCAAAAAATTTTACGTTTCAATGTTTTACTTTTTTAAGTAATTTTAATAAATTTTAATAAATAAATGGAGTCTTAATCGGTCTTTATGACAGGGACACTAGTCTGTTGTTTAACCTTGAACTTTAATAAATTAGATAAATAAAAGACTCTTTTTTACGTAGCGATAAGGAGTGCGAATTGTAGTGTTGTCGCAATCTGCAGGTCTGCTGTGCTCTTTCACTCTTCGCTGTAAGCCAGAATTTTAATATTGAGTTTTTGCATCTCCAACATTTACTTTGTGAATACTCAACGTCTTGAAAAATTTTTCAAACGAAAAATGCAGCAAGGGGGATTGTGAAGTTCGTTTCAATTGGATCGTTTCAATTCAAAAAAACTTGAATAACTTTTTTGCTCAAAGAAATAATTTAGTTCTGTAAAATGCTAAATCTTTAAACAACTTTGCTTGATCCCAAAATATATATATCTGCACAAACTCTACAGAGAAATTGCACAGTGTATTTGAAGACGTGCAGAAACTTGAACAGATATTTGCAGACTTATTTTTCTGCAATAAGCTCTAAATTAAACATTTTACAGAACTAAAACATATATGAGTGAGAATATTTTGTAATTTTCTACAATATTGTTTTAAGTCACATTGATAGTTACATTGCTATATTAAAAAAAGTAAGAATAAAAATACAGATAAAAAATGTTTTTTAAATACAAAATAATTTGAGTTTTATAAACAAATTTTCCAAACGATTTACACACATTTATCAACCAAAGTCATAGTTTACTTTTAATAAATTATTTAAAGTACTATACATAGATTAAAGTTGTATCCTTTTTTCAGATGTTGATTAATTTTCACGAATAAAATGGAAAACTTCTTTGCATAATGGGCATCTCATCAATTGCTTTGCCTTGTGCCAAGTTCACTCAGCATACTATTCGGGATTAAAATAAAATAACATAATAACAGAATATTACTTAACACAGACAGAACAGGCCTTGTATTTATTTAAATTATAAATAATAAATGTTAATAAAAAATTTTTTTCAAAAATTTGTAATTTTAATTTATTTTATTTTGATAAACTTAGTATATAAACTTAGTAGAATGGTCAAGTTCTTGATAATGGTACCAGGAAATTAGCAATAGTTTAAAAACTCAAACTCAACATGTCAATCCGAATTCTAAATTCTATGATAAATATACTCTCTTTAAAAATCAAAAATTATAAACTTTTTTTAAATATT
Organism: Brachionus rotundiformis; assembly: GCA_016802295.1. NCBI lineage: Eukaryota > Metazoa > Rotifera > Eurotatoria > Ploima > Brachionidae > Brachionus > Brachionus rotundiformis. Next base: position 237,645 of record JAESIW010000166.1, read on the forward strand.
TTTTTCTAATGTTCTCTTTCTGGTAGTATCTTATAGCTAATGCTTCGTATAGCTAATGTTTTATTTTCGTTATACTCCTTAAACATTTTAGCTCACTGTTCCATCTTACTTTTATAGGCTTACTAATTGACTTTTGTCCAGTAAAACCAGACTATATTAATAAACTTTTTTAATCTTTTTATTTACTCAAACGTCCATTTTTTCTATTAATCTTTAAATAAAATATTTATGTAAAACAATTTTATTTCTTAAATGTTGAGTTTTACACTTGTGCCAAAAATCAGACAATTTTTTTTCACATTTCTGTTGGATAGGTCCCAAAATGCATCATCTCTTGCTTGTAGTGCAATTAAAATCAGATGGTTTTTACCAAACGAGATTAAACTTTTGTACAGTAGAACAGAATAAAATGATAAAAATTCTTATCACAAGTCAAATCAATTAAATAAATAACTACAGAATAAACAGTTCCTTCAATTTTCTGTAAATTTGGCCAAAATATTTATCTAGCTATCTAAAAAGTCTTTTTAAACTTTTTCACTTTTTTGTTTAATCTCAAGACTTATCTCTATCTCTCATTGTCAAAAAATTTTTTCTCCACTAGTTTATTATCTAATGATGGCTTTTCTAATAAATTGAATCTAATCAAATCTTTCCATTCGTGATTAGATTCAATTTCTTATGACTTTACTTAAGTCTTAAAAATAGATAAAAAAATTTTTTATCAGTTTGTAAATTAAATAGCATGTTTATTAATTTATAAGTTATTAAAAACTCTTCTTGAAATTTTTAAATTTAATAATTTATTTTCTAAAAAAGATAAATTTCTATGACCGAAAAAATAGATAAATGATAAACTATAAAAATTTCACCTCAAAAAATGTAAATTTAAAGAGTAAAATAATTAGCTAAACGTTGTCAATTTTTAATTCATTAATGTCAATGAAGGTAGTAATTTTTTATTCTATTTAAATAAATCAAAGACAAAAATTATCTAATAAAAGATAAGATATATATATTTATATTTTTTTAAGAAAAAAAAATTTATTTTACACAATTAATAATGTCAATAAAATAATTATTTATGGAAGGTTTGAAAAATTCGATGTCATGTCATTAAGTCAGTGAAAATTTGAATAGATAAAAAATAAATTAAACAAAAAATGATTTAAAGAAGTCCTTCATCGACCAATTTGCGCGCGTCTTCAAATATGGCCTTCATGATTGCTGAATACTTGGCGTTCCTGAAAATGTCTTCGAGGAACTTGGACTCGGTAAAAAAATTGAACACATTGTCGACGCGATTCTTTGACTTGTCGGTCAAATGGCCGCGTATTATGTCATGCATGTAGGCACTACACGAGACCAGCAGCTTTTGCAAGTGCTTCAGATCGAAAGTGTACTCGATCTCGTAGAAACTAAGGGCACTTTTGGTAAAGAGGTGAAATGTTTGCCGAAAATGGTCGCAATTTTTTATCTCATCAGCGCTCAATTGTTCATTTTTGACCAAAATGCCAATTTTTACAATCACCTTGATTATGTCATTGAGTATGGACTCGGACAACTTCTTATTTCCCGAGTACTCTTTGACCAATTTGTACAAATTGTCCAACACTCGACCACTAGTTTCATCAATGAATATTTTTGCCATGTTCTTGTTTGACATTTTGGACGCGACTTTTTTCTGTATGCGCAAAGCAAGCGACTGAGCGCTTATGGTGCCTGAGCCAAGTGTGCTATTGTTGTTCTCGTCGTCCATCACTTCACTTTAAATATCTAAATTAATTTTTTTTTTATTATTTTAATAAAATTTATGAATAAATAGATATTTTTATTTGCTTTTTGAAAATTTGCATTAATTTAGTCGTGCAATTTTGATGACGTTTTACAATTGACTTGAAAGCTTTCACAGATGCCTCGACCAGTGTGCCTAATCCGGGCTTACTTGTCGAAATGACAAGCTAACAACTAATTTTATATGGATTAATAGAAAATTGTCTTAAGATACTAGACGCGTTTAAGCCAAATTTATGCCAGTTGCTAATCCCACAATCATGGAAAAATTTCCAAAAGGTTAGCCAACTATTCACATTTTTTGTCATTCTAAAACAATTTGCTTAATTTGATGAAAATTGACACTTTTTGTCATTTGCCAAACATTCCGGCACATTTACCAATGTGTAAAAAGTTAATTAAAAAATAATTCATGTCACCAAAAATAAAATAGACAGCTTTTTGATTAAAATTTTTTATTTTTTTGATCAAAATAAACAAATCTAGCATTAGAACAAAAAAATATTTTACTTATTTAATGAATTTTTACTTTTTTTCTAATAAAAAGAAAAAATTTATTTTCAAAATTAAATTGTACTAATTGATCAAGTTATTTATTTGATATAATTTGAAGACTTTTTTAACCTTTTTATTAAGATTCTTTAAAAGTATTCTCGAGAGTGTCTAAAGCCTATTTTAGTTAAGAAAATATCCACCAAATGTTAAGTTTTATCTGTTTTTGAAGAAAAAAATTTTAAAAATTTACTTTTTTCAATCCTAACAATCAAATTTATTATCCAAAATTGGTCCAAATATACCAATGTTAAAAATATTTATATCTAATTAATTGGCACTATCTATTCGAATTATTTATTTGATCTAATTTGATATTTAAATAAAATAAACTTTTATTCAGGTCCACTTAAAAGTGTTCTCGAGTACGTCTCTAACGACTTAACTAGCTACGAAATTAACTTATATTTTTACAGACCTTTTTTTAAAAATGAAGTTAATAGCCTTTTAAACATTAATTATTAATCTTTTTTTAAATAAAACTTATTTTGACAAAGTGCTTTTTTGGTATTAGCACAAAAATACCATCTTTTAATACAAATGTATTATTTTTTTTCATTCTTTGGAGACTTGGTTTCAAATTTTTAAATAAAGATTGAGCTTTTTTATATAGTACCCTAAAAAAGTGGATTACGAAATTTTATAGAGGTTATGGGCATTAAACTTATGAAATTAGTTTAAATAAACATCCAAAATAAAAAATTTTAAACAAAAAACTCAACAAATTCTAATGAAAAAAAGGAAATAGCCCTAAAAGTGCTCTGATCTGGCTTGAAAAAACATAAATATAATATCATTTAAATTATGCAATTTAAAGTGAAAAACAAAACTCAATTTAAAACAATTTTTTTTGTTTTATTTTAGCATTTTTTATTCAATTATCTAATAAAAATTCACATTAATCAATTTATTTTTTCTTTTCAAAAAAGAAAATTTAATTTAAAACAACTCGAGCATAATAAATTTTTTTATTTGGAAAAACATCTCTGTTGGAATATAGTCATCAATTTTTTGTAATTTTAAAATTTTGTTAAGTTTGTTTTGCTTTAGAGAAAATTAAATTTTTTAATTTTTTTCGAATTTAAGATGCTATTTCTTTAAATTTTAACTTAAAATAGATGAAAAAAAAATTATTTATTTTTACCACATTAAAAGCTTTGCCAAGATAATGGCAAAATATTAGGTCTCTTGAAAATACATTGCCAATTACTAGTTAATTAAAATTTAAAAAATAAATCTCTCTTTATTTAAAATTATCTGAAATGTAAATACAATTTAATATTTATAATATTAAAGCCAAATAAATTTTTGCTTTGTTTTCGAATTACCTTTGGTATCCAAGCAACCAAAAAAATTTAAAAATAACACATAAATTAAGCCTTACTCAATAATTGACTAAAAAATACCCAACAAAATTAAAAGCGCCTTAGTAAAGAAAAACATGATGGGTAACTGTCTGAAATCGAAAAAAAATGATCCCAAAACTGACCCCTCTACCACTACAGACATGGTTATAAGCATAATAGGTCTTGACGATGCAGGAAAATCTACCTTGGTAAAGTGTCTTAAGGCCGAAAAAGATTTGGATGATATTTCGCCAACAGTTGGCTATGAGCCGCACGATTTTACCTTTAATTCAAAATCAATCAGACTTTATGACTTGGGTGGAAGCGAACGTGTCAGAGACATTTGGAAACATTACTTGGGTGAAAGCTTTGGTTTTATCTATGTTATGGATTGTTCGAATCGCGCCCGAATCAATCAGAATAGACAAATATTTTCAAGCTTTGTTGAAAATGTTAAAGTTGTTGGCAAGCCTATATTGGTGGTTGGCAACAAGCAAGACTTGGCCAACTCTCTGGATGAAAGTGAAATAGTTCAGTATTTAAATCTAGAGGAATTGGTAAACAAATATGAAATTCCGTGCCGTGTGGAAACTTGCGTTGCCATGACAACCATCAATTCCAAAGCAAACCAGTCGCTGAAGATGGGCTTCAGCTGGCTGTTCAAGGATATCATGGCAAACTATGACGGACTTAGAGAGCGTGTAGAACATGATGTAGAGAGACAAAGGTCTGAAGAGAGCCGAATTAGACGAGAAAAGTCCGAACGAGTTCGCCAAAGGCGAGACTATGACAAGTAATTAAAGTACAAATTATTTGGATAAATTAAATTAAAATTTTAAAAATTAGCTCAGGCTATGATGACAGGGATGATGACATTAAAGATGGAAACCCTTGGAAAAGAATTGATCAGATGAAGCTTAATGACACCAAGTCAAAATCAGCCAAGCTGTCCGCTTATGAAAGACAGTTGATTGATGAAATGGACACCAATTCGCGGTCAAAATTGTCAACCATAAGTGAAATAGATAAAAAATCTAGACTAAAAAATAATAAATTGGTGCCGATTGATGACAAATCGGACCACGAAATAAACAGGTCAAGGCAAAACTACAGCTGGGCTTTAATTGACGCACGTAACTATTAATTCTAATAGTTTAAATGCTAATTTATCTTAATTTAATTTTTTATTTTAAATAGCTGTATCGAAGCCTAAGTCTACTTTGCCCGCATTGTCTTACCGATCAAAATACGATATTTAATCACATCAATAATTTTTTTTTTAATATTCAGCAAAGATATTTTGTTTATATATAATAAAAATAATATATATTAATTTTTTTTCTAATTTTTTTTAATCAAATTTTTAAGAATATTTGTTCCTAGAAAATACATATGTATAATCATATATAAAAATTTTATTTTTATAAATTTATTTTAAACAAAATAGTCCTTTGGGATTTTTATTATATCCGTATATACTGTTATCTGTTGTGAGTAAAATTTGGAATTTAATTAAAATTAGTTGGATCCTTATTATAATCTCAAGTTAAAATTATCAGATATGCTATAAACATCTTTTTAATATTTCGGACCTGTTAGGATCTGGTAGTAAGTGGCTTATAAACTTTTTATATAATAGTTTATTAATCAATGGGGAACTTCTAGTCCAACAAATAATAAAAAAGAATATAATAATAATTTTTCACAGTGTTAAATACAATGACTTGCTTCCGCATGAGATCATATAATTGCAATTTAAAATTTTAGATATTAAAATTGACTGGAGTTGGAAAAATAGATAAATTTTTATTTAAAATTAAGATTAAATGTTCAATATTTGTATATTTTAAGTTTAGACACCTCATTAAAAAAAATATTTTTAGATAGTTGATATTTTATCTTTAATACATCTCAAGTGCACGTTTGAAAAATTACAAACACCAAAGTATGTCAAAGAGCTTCTTAAGACCAATCGCCATTAGTGGCTAAATTTTATCTTAAATTACTTTGAGTGCTCAGTTTCGGATACATGTCTTTGGTCTCATTTGGACATCTATCACACATAAAAATCTTCTCCCTAATAAATAATGAATAAAATTAATCCTGGGAATTGGCCCAAAAAAACAAAGTGATCGCTTGATCAAGCATATACTGTATCCCTGGGGACCGACTGGAAATTTGTCTGATTCGCATGACCTAAATGCGTGACTAGCAGCTCGATTAAGGGCGCTAAAGTCACCACATTCGATCATGCCAGCATGGCAATTAACTCTAATTTCTCAAATAGAGTTGATTAGATGCTTACTTATGCGACCTTGACACCCAATATGCAACTGCTGTGCCTAACAATCGCTTAGTGACTTTAAGATGGCAAAATTTTAATTTTTTTTTTAAACGGTTTTGTTAAATCGTTTACATAAATTAGAATTTAATTTTAAATTCAATGCACGTGATATTATCAAAATATATAAATACAAGGTAAAACAAATAACTGTATCAAAAAGTGTTTTCTAAACATTTTTATTGAAAAAATAAAAAAAAACAAAATGAGAATGAATTATCTAATGAGGTAAGAAAATTAGTTTTAGGTGAACTAGGAGAGTAATGGGCGGCATATAATTAGTTTTAGCGTTGGGAAATCAACGCTGAACAAAATTCGGATACAGAGAGAAAAAGATGCAGAAATTAATTGAATGGGGATTTGAGAAATGGCTTGAAACCGAATCGAGACTAGGAGTATGCTCGTGCTTAAGGAGTCGGGCCTAATCAAGCTTGAACATACGGCGGTTGATGTGCATGCGTGATTGTAGAAATATTCAGTTGATTTGATTGCACTCGAACTAGGATAAAGGGATATGAGCCAAATTTTAAGACACTATCGTCTATTTTAAATAAGTTTAGTTCTATAAGCCCTGAACACAATTCACTTTTGGGAATTTTCTTCAACTTAATAACTCTAATGTCTCTCATTAGACTCATTGTTTACGCGGATCTTGGGCAAAACTTTTTATCTCAAAATATAATACTGCTCTTGTCTAAAAAATGATTTGTTGTCAAAATAGAGTTTAAGGCAACAAAAAAATTTCTCTAGATGCTCTAGTTCGTTCGGGGTGCTCTACGAGCAATATCGAACGCCTTTGCTAATATTTTTTAATAAACAAGACGCAAATAAATTTCTAGGATTAACCTAAATGGGGGTCTTAGTCTAAATCTCGAGTCCGCTTCTCGTCTCGGTATCAATTAGAGAACGCATATATATATATATATATATATGCATATTGCCGTATGCAAGTATCTATTTAGTTTGTTGGGCTTCCATTTTAATAAATAATTCAGCTAGTTTGGTAGCGAACAGTTTCCTAGAGACAGCTAAACATTACTGGGTGTTTGTCACTTTAAGTCAAAAATCAATACCAAGCAACTAGCATGAGAAACACATGCACTTAAGCGTCTTAGCTCAATTCCATTACTTTAGGGAGACATTTATTTAAAGATGTATCGAGTCAGCTTAACCTACTACGTTTGTCACAAAAGAAAAGAGAAAAATCTTTTGTTTAGATTAGAGGAATATTTATCGATTTTTGTCAACAGATAGGATCAAGGATAGATATTTATTTTATTTTTAATATTTCTTTTTTTCAAGAGCGGTTTGGTTAACCTAGTGAAAAAAATCGATAAAACAGTCGTGTGATTGATACTTGAAATTGTGTTATCTTGGGTCTTGAAAATGGGTTACCATGGGATACGAGAGCATGTGACATAGCTTGGTATGAGACCTAAAATAGAAGTTTTTTACTTTGTTGTTGACTTAGTATTCGAGGTAACCATAACTAAGTAACTACTCTTTTTTTTCTAAATTAGCTCAGGTTTCTCTCATTCTCTTTCTCTCTCTCTCTCTCTCTCTTGATTTTATTTTAATTATTTCAGGTGATTTCGTTTTAGAGCAACGTGTCCGATATTCAGGACCTATATTTAGACACTTCATTAAACCACTTTGTTCACTAGGACTGGTTTTATTTTTCGAATCTAACCCAAAATATATTTAAGAAAAAAAAAGCCTATTAAAGCCAATTTAAAATAGTGAAAATGTTTTTATTATTATTATTTTATTTATATTTTTTAATGCTTTTGGTTTAAGCAGAATTACAGTTTGGTTTGTATATATTTTTTAAGCATTTAGTTGTGTGTGTTGTTTATTTAAAAGGTTTAAGAGTAATTATGCTTGGACCAGAAACACCACGGGACCAAGGCATCACACGGCATCATTTAGTGGTCTTCTCGGATCAAGATTGTGTTTATTTAACTTTCATATTAAGGCTATTTTATTGAGAATAATAGAAAAATGGCCCATGAGAAAAATGATGCCATTTTGGCGGACACGTCCGCGATTATTAGTCTATCCTATGAAGTATGTGTCTTTATTCAAGTTCAATAATACAATTGTGTTTTCTAAGTGGTGCTTCATGTACTCTTTTATCATTTAATTTATGTTTATATGGCATTGAATAATCTATCAGGCTATTAAGCAATTATATTTTGTTATGTTGATAAATTTAGGTGTTGTCAAATCAAACAAGAGAGCTTTTCCCATGTGCGATAGATTTATTTGATTAAATTATTTAATTTAGGCATTTAGTTTAAATTTGAAATTAGTATTAGCCATGTGAAATCATTACTTTATTATTATTTTTTTTTTAGTACATTTAGAAAGAATGTATGAATATTTTTTATCATTATTTAATTTGTTTAATGTGTACTGGACTGGAGTGGCTAGCTCTATTCTTTTGCTTATAATTCCTAATCCTACTTTTTCTATTTGAGGCTTTTGAACGCCTACTTGAATATTATTAGTAGCATGGAGTGTTTTAATTGTGTTTCCAAATTTCTACTTGAAGGCCTAATTAGAATTTTAGAACAATTCTCGTTTAAGTAGGATATAGTTTGGTCATCATGAGACAAACTATTGGTCTTGGCACATTGAACCATAATGGAATAATGTTACAATTAGCTATTGTAATTATTACTGAGCACATACTGTGTTTGTTCAAGGACATTCAAAATTGACTGATTGGGTAATTGTCTAATGGTCGAGCAACAGGGCTAGGCTCCGGACTAGATAGAAAAGAGGGGTCATGTCAAGCTAATAGAAACAGAATAGAGAGAGAGAGGGAGTGTGTGTGTGTGTGTGTATGTATGCGGGAATGAAGAGTGTTATTAGTGGCTGATGATGCTGTTCAAGGGTTCGATGAAAGGAGGAGCGAATGACGTGTGAAGGAATAAAGAGACTGTACATGTTAGGGATTTTAAAAAACAGTAAACTTAGTTGATTACGTAATCAGCTATTGGACGAACTGTACTATTGAAAGAAGAGTGTAAGAATCCAAGAGAGAGAGAGAGAGGTTACAAAGGGTATAGTAGAAGAAAGAAAGGACTGATGATTACGTAATCGATCATTGATCGATACGATTTAAACGAGGGGTCAAGACAAGCAAACGCAGAGAGAGAGAGAGAGAGCGATAGACTGAGATGGAGGAGGGGGTTAAAGGCTCAGTGATTGTTGATGTTGACATTGTTGCCGTTTAAGGCTAGGATGAAAGGAGGAGCGAAAACAAAGGGAGAATTAAACAGAGAGAGAGAGAAAGAGAGAGAGAACGAGAAGAGGTCGAGGTCAAACTCAAACGAACCAATAGTAATACAATACGAATGTGTATATTGCTTGTGGGTGAATAGCACTGGGGCTTGAATCGAGAGCACAATGCAAGCCAATCATGAAAAAAAAAAAGCATAAATTTTAGATTGTCGGTGTCTTGCTGATATTTGAACAGCGAGAGCATCTGTAGGGTTTTTATTATTTTACGATCTCTGTCAGAATCTAGTTCACTGATAAAGGCTTCATTTGAAGAGTTTGCTTAACCTTAAACGCCACATACACACAAATAGGGTCAGTGTGCGGCGCTCATACATCAATTGAAAATTATGCACAATAGGCGGAGTAAATGGTCAAGGTAGACATTTTCATGGACAAACAGATTACAACAAGGCTCTCCTCCACACTCACCCATCATATTATAATAATTTATTTATTTTCTTAAATACGGAGCCGGACGCCGCACACCGCTACAGCTACAGCACACAGCACTAAGGCTCTTTTTCTTTCACAAAATAAAAAAACCCAACAAAAAAAAAAAAAACAAGTTCACCTTTTTTATATTTTGAATTAATTATAATTGAGTCTTTAGGGTGTTCGCTTTCGTACTGTTTCTAAGAACCAATCAATAAACACCTAATTCTCATTCAAATATATATTCTCCAACAACCAACATTCTTGTGTTCATTTTTAGAATCTCAAAAAACCAAATAGAAAAAAAAAAAAAAAAGAAAAAGAAAACCACAAACACAAAACCCAGAGACAAACTCGTTTTGTTTGGTTGTGTTTGTTTCTCCCTCTTTGTATTTGTGTACGTACGTGTGCCAGTGTGTGTGAGATGAGACCCGATTAAAAAACATGGATACTCTACTCTGCTGGCACTGGTACTACAACTGTCTTGCCTTCATGTACACACACACACATGCTTCATCATATTTCTAAACTGACTTAAATGAATCTAATTATTATTTAGAGATTAATAACAGCTAGAATATGTCATCGCGGCGTAAACAATTCAAGCCGAAGTCGGCCATGGACGTGGTGGAAGGCGATGGCGGTGGGGGCGCCGAGGGAGCGACGGACAAGAGCAGCCATTGCATGACAGCCATGGTGAACACTAGTGGCGATGATGGCAACGAACGAAAGCGCAAGCGTTCGACTAGCGACGCCGAGGACGAGTTCGACGAAGACGAGTCCGAATCGCACCATCTGCCGGCCATCAACAGCAACAACAACGACACCATGAACGACATCGACGAACTGGACGAACTAGACTACGAACGTCTAAATAACACAACTGGCAACGAGTACGAGTCACATTCGGCCTCGCAGGCCGCCTACTCCCAGCTGAACAGCTCGGTAATGCTGCTAATGTTCAAGTGCAAGGTGTGCGGCAAGGGATTCAAGCACCGTCGCTCGCTCAATCGGCACGTCAAGCTGCACTCGGGCGAAAAAAACTTCAAGTGCCCGTTTTGCACGACCGCGTTCGCCCGCTCCGACCACCTCAAGGCCCACATACGCACACACAACAACTCCAAGCCGTACAGATGTCAAGTATGCCAGTGCGGCTACTCGACACAGGCCGCGCTCAAAGTCCACATAGCTCACCATCATTCCAAGTCCAAGTTCAAGTGTGTGCTGTGCAACGACCTCGAATTTCACTCACAACTCGCTCTCGAGGGACACATGTACACAAATCACTCGAAAGAGAACGAAACGGCCGACTTGAACGAGCTGATTAGCGAAACGGCCACAATGAATCCGACCCTGGTGTCTGTTGACGAGTCGGTCACGCGATCCAAATTGACCGACATAAACAACTTGATTAAGCACGAAGATGCTGATTTGGCCAATTGTGACCTAATGCCCATAAATATGACCATATCGCCGACCAAGTCGTCCGCCAATCAGCCAACTCACGTGACACAAATACTCAAACAACAACAACAACAAACTTATTGTGACGTGTGCAGTGTGCGCTTTTCCAACACGGACTCCTATTTGGCGCACATGCGCACTTGTCACAATCTGACCGCCAAGTCATCGCTGCATAGAGCAAACAACGAGAACGAGCTAATCTCGAATGGCAGTTGTCACATGAACGAGGAGATAGACGCCGACGAACAGTACGACAGCCAAGACATGGACAATAGTAACCAGGAGACCGAGCACCACGACCACGACCACGACAACGACGTCGACAACGACGACGACCACACAATTGAGAACTCGTTCGGCTCACCACTACACACCAATTTAAACTATTCGAAACAAAACAAATACGAGTGTAGCCAGTGTAGACTAAGTGTGTTCAAGCTGAACGACTATTTGAGACACATTAAACAAGAGCATTGTGTCGAAGTGTACAGATGTGTGCTGTGCAAACAAATGCAGCTATTCGACAATGTCAATTTGCTCAAGGAGCATTTTTTTCAAGTGCATCAATCGGTAAAGACAAACGCGTACAAGTGTCGATTGTGTGCGCACGTGTCGTCGAGCGTGGACGAGATGGCCGCGCACTTGAAAAGCGCCCACAACCAGCCGCTCGAGTCGAACACGTCCGCGTTTAGATGCAGCTATTGCGACTTGGAGGCGAGCAGCGCCGCCTCTCTCGCCAAACACGTCCAGCACATGCACGGCACTACTCAGCCCGGCAACAACAGTTCGACAAGCGGTCACTACTCGTGTCAATATTGCCGCAATACGTTCACTAACAGGCCGCAATTGGAGCGCCACATGCGCATACACTTGTCCTCCATTGACCTCAAGTGCAACATATGCGACCGTCAATTCGAGAACAAGGCCCAGCTCGGCCAGCACCAGGCGACGCACTCGCTCACCGCCGCCGGGGTCAAGGTCGTCACGTGCTCCTTCTGCCATCAGCCAATCGAAAGCGAGTCCCACTTCAAGGAGCACTTCAAGCGCCACAACAACATCGGCTCGGCCCACTCGCACGCCACTTCGCACGCCCAAACGGCCAAAATGGCGTACACGTGCGTCGTCTGCAGACACCAATTGACTTCGAACAGCGAGTACTTGACACACATGAAGTCGCATTTGGCCGCTGCGCGCAAGCTAGTCGACGCCGAGGCGAAAAAAACCGCCAGCAGCGAACAAGCGAGCAGCGTGGTGGTGAGCGCGTGTCCGCTCTCGCCGGCCACCACCGCCTCCTCGTCCTCGTCCTCCTCGTCGTCCTACTCGTCGTCGTGCCCAAAGCCCGCCCAGCCGTTCATGTGCGAGCTATGCTCGTCCAAATTCGACTCCAATCTTAAACTGCAGACTCACTTGCTGCTCAAACACGAGTACGGCAATCAGCTGAACGTGACCTATTCGTGTCCGGTGTGCGACGAGGCCTACAACCGGGCCGACCTGCTCCTACAGCACACACAAATACACGGACACGCGGCCAAAATATACAAATGTAGCCAGTGCAGTGTGGCCTTTGTGTTCAAAAGTCAGCTGATCAACCACTCGTTTGCGCATCAGACAAAAAGCGTGTCACCGCGTGCGTCGACTGCGGTGGTCGCCGCGGCCGCCGCAGCAGTGAGCGCGCTCACCGCCACCGCCACCAACAAGTCCAGAACAAGCGCCGCCGCCAACAGCATTCTGCATCAACAGCTGACCAAGCCCATCGGCGGCAGCAAGGCGCTCGAGTTGGCGAGCATGGCCGCCGCTGTCCAATCGGCCCAGTCCAACTATGTCGTCAACACCAATGTCAATGGTCAAAAAACGTTCACTTGTTTGACATGTTCGAAAACGTTTGCCAATCAACGCAACCTAAACGTTCACATGCGCATACACACCGGCTTTAGGCCGTTCGAGTGCGACATTTGCAACCGCAAGTTTACCAGACGCGAAAATCTACGCTCGCACATGAAGTGCCACTTGAACTTGCGTCCATTTACATGCTCGATATGTAACCGCAGCTTTAGACGCAAGTCGCACGTCTCCTCGCACATCGAGGTCCACTTCAAGTCCAAGGTGCACAATTGCATCGAATGCGAGCAACAATTCGACCAATTGGACACGTTTTTGGCCCACTTGATCGGCGAGCACAACATCTACGACAAAGAACTGCTGCTATTGATCAAGTCCAAGCAAATACTGGACCTCGGTCGGCTGGCCAATTTGGACTACGAGTACGTGGTCGGGCAGCCGTCTGGCTCGCCGGCGTCCATGTCCTTGTCGTCGAAGCCGTGCGCTCAGCAGTCCGTGGCGCACAACGCCATACCGCCGCTGCACCACTATCAAAATTTGAGGCACTTAATCAACGCCAACGGTCACGAGTCTGTTCAAGAGAGCAAGGAGTTCGAGGACGAGGACGTCGAGCAAACCATGAGCCTGATGTACCAGGACGACGACGAGGAGGAGGAGGAGGACGATGGCGAGCAGAACGGCCTGGTTATCGAGGACGGCGACTATGTCGACGACGAGGACGAGCTCGGCGAACATCATGTAAATAGTGTAAATATGAATGGCGATAGTGGTGGCTCGGACAGTGGTGACTTGGCCTCGGAGCATCGATCGCCGGCCGTTGACGATCAGCAGGTCTTTGCCGACAATGAGGAGCATTTGGTAGAGAATGACGACGACGACGCCGACTACGACTTGGACCAATCGATTGACTATACCGACTAATAATCATTGTCTCATTTAATTGTAAGACACGACTAATAGTCAAATCGTTATCATTTTATCTTCTTTTTTTTTTCTTTTTTTTTTTTGTACTTTTGGTCATATACTTAAATTTAATTAGTTGTGGTTTTATATTTGTTTGTCTATTGTCAGATATTATACAATTTTACTGTTTTTTTTTTTTTTTGTTTTTTGGATAAAATTTTATTTAAGAAAAACTACAAAATTAGTTATTATCTATTATGATTTTTTAAAATCATTATCTCTATCTTCTCTCTGTCTTTTCTTAAATTAATTTCTTACTTAACATTTAACATTTAAATTTTAAGAAATTTTTTTCTCATATTCTTCTAATTTAAACGATATTAATAAACAATTTTAAAAATTAGCTTTTTATATTTCAATTTCTTGACTTTAGAGTGACGTTTTTTGCAAGATATCAAAGTGCCAAAGCTCAAGTTCAGATGAAGCAAAGCATATCCTTTGTACCACCAATATTATGCTTCTGCAAAATTCAAAATTCACTTTGTACACAATTGGATTTAATTTAAATATATGTTACGGTACATCACCAATTCTCCATGGTTTAATTACTCTCTACATTTATTTATGGATTAATGACACCGAATCTATCACCGGTTTACAATGGTTATTGAAACAGTCAATTAATAATATAATAATAAATTTATATTTGATTTAGAACGTTTAAGTTTTACTTCCTAGTTTTTATTTAAATTCATTTTTATTCTAGCATAAAGAACTTAAATATTAATTATAAATTGAACTATAAATTGAAGTAACTTTTCTTATAGAGAGAGTTCTTATGATTCACTCTTATTTTATTCAATAAATATTTTAAAAAATTCGTTATCTTTTACTACGCTTAAAGTAGTGGCCAGACTCTAAGTGTAACATATATCAGTGTTTTTATTTTTTTAAATAATTATATAAACAATTAATATTTTTTAATTTGTGAAACGTTTTTTTATTTAAATAAATGGAGTGTTAATCGGTCTTTATGACATGAGCACAAGCCTGTTGATTAACCTTGAAATTGAAATTGAAAAATTGAAATTGACCACCAATATTATGCTTCTGCAAAATTCAAAACTTTGAGTACAAAGGATGTATCAGGTGTTTCAACTTACAGGGCATGTTTTGCTCTTTCAGAACTTCAGCTTTAGCATTTTTGATATTTTGTTTTTGTACTAAAATTCATAAAGTTTTGAATTTTGCAGATTTATTGCAGAGTTTTGCAGTATTGGTGGTACAAAGGATATGTTGTGCTTCCTCTGAACCTGAGTTTTGGCATTATTGATATTTTGTTTATGTTTTTTGTTCCAAATTTTACACTTCAAAGAGTTCATCTTTAGATGTTGGAATTAATGTGTAATTTAATATGAATAGTTTTAATGTGACATGCGTTACATGATATCTATGAGGGTTGTTAATTGTCTACTTTAATTGCTTAAAAAGACATCAACAACAAAAAGAGTTATTTTTGTATATTTTTTATTTGATGAAAATTATTCGATTATATGTTTATTAAGGATTTTATATTTCTAATAAATGTCTATTCAAGATATCTATTTTTCTATTTTAGTAAAATCATCAATGTGTTCATTTAGGAAATTATTTATCTTTTTAAATTATTAGGAAACGTTTAAATTTTGGAAAAACAAGCTGTAGAAAAGGAAAATTTTGAGTATTTTTTAAACAAAATCTAATTGAAATAACTAAATTAATTAAATTCGTTAAAATTAGTGGTTCATGTACACCAAAGTGGTTTAGATATTAAATAATTTTATATAAAATATCAACAATAATTTAACATTATCAAATTAATGATTATAAAAATAAATTTAGAAAAAAAAAATCTTAACTTTTTAGGGAAATAAATCTATGATTTTTTAAAAATTTAAATTCCAAATGCATAAAAATTATTCTATCCAATTCTATCTATTTTTTTACATTACTAATTAGATTTAAATTAAATTAGATTAATTAATGTTTAATATAAAAAATAAAAATAAAATATACCAAATTGTTAATATTGTGTTTTTTAATAATTCAATTAGCTTTAAAAACACATTGAATAAGGATAAAATATCCACAGTCGTTAGTTAGATTAATTAATTTAATTAAATTGGTTAAATTAGTTTACATGACTCATGTAGACCAAAAGGGTATAAAAAGGATGTGGTTTTCAAAAGGTTCATTTCATTTTTTAAATTTAAAAAATTTTCAAAAAGATTTTTTGTTGACAAAAGAATGGAAAAAAAGCAAAAGTCACCATAACTCTGCCGATCCGCAGGTCCCAAGCCCTGATGAAAAAAGAGGAGGGTGGTGGCAGCCACATGCATCGTATGTGCATGTGGTCTTTCACGTAGTCTGCAGAAGAGCTGTATGGCGGGTACATAGGCCTACGGGTCTTTGTCCAAGTCTTGTCGTATGAGGGCGCCGCTGGCTTCGACCATCTCCCAGTATAGAATCCGAAAGGAGCGAGAATCTGCTGTACAGCTGACCCTCTGCAGACAGTACGTAACTTTGGAAGCCTTAAGTTAAGACTTTTAAGTCGCTTGGTTTGTGGTTCCAAGCTAGTCTAAATAGTTGCCGAGTTCGCAGCCATTAAGTGCTCGGATGAGTGGCGCTGTTTATGATGAACGTCCCACTGGCTTCTTAGGGAAAGTTAGGGCCGTCATAACTCTGCCAAAGCCGGTCCCAAGCCCGGTTGAGAAAAGAGGAGGGTGACAAAAATATACCAAAATTTAATATTATCGATTTCATTTTATCTAAAATATCTAAGACTGAGTCCTTTAAAGAGACAAGCATCTATCTTTTATAAATTTCATATAAATAATTTTTTCGTAAGTAAAATATTAATTAAACAAAGTCACTTTTTAAAGAAAAATAACAGTTTTATTCAATTTTTTTCCTTCAAAATAAATTTTTCAAAATTTTTTTATTTAATTTTAAATATCTCTTGTTAATTGATAATCTAATTTATATTGATATTTATATAAATTTATATTTTTATTATTCAAAATTCACTTTGTTTTGTATTGAATAGTTTTATCAAACTCTGGTAATTACTTTATGGTCTTAGCATTCAGTTGAACAAATTTAAAGAACTTGATTTACTTATTATTAATAAATAAAAATTAAATAAATATCGTTCAAAAATGTCTTAAAGTAAAAATAATTTTGCAAAAACAAATTTAAATTTAAAAAATATATATAATTTATTTATCCAACTAATTCTAATTATCAGATTTTGAAAAATGAGCGATTCATCTAGTGACAATGAAACCGATGTCCAGAGAAAAAAGGGTCCAAAGAAAGTGGTCGACATTCAACGGGAAACAATCGAAAAGTTAATGAAAGATCCGGTATATTTATTAATTAATTATCTGATTTATCACATTCAGTAGTTTTTATCTTAATTAAATAAAGAATCAAGAAGTGTGTTTGCCAGGAGCCAATGAATATGACCAAGATCTTCCCTTAGACGTAAAACGTGCTCTAAACCCGCATGAGTACGTCCGCAATGTGATGGGCGCGAGTGCTGGTGCTGGCAGTGGTGAATTTGACATATATCGTGGATGCCGGAACCGAGAAAGGCTGCGACAAGAGTTCATAAAGCAGCAAGCAGAGCGAGAAAAGGCCCAAAAAGAGTTCGAAGATCAAAGGCTTAGAAATATGGCAGAGGCCGAGAAAAAGACGGCCAAAAAGCGAGCCAAACGCTTAAAGTCCAAACAAAAACTCAAATCAAAGGCCAAAAAAGTTGACAATAATGACCAAGATAGCCAAGAGAGTGAAAGCGAACAAGAAATTGATTTGACAGAGAAAAGTGTAGAAGCTACAATTAAATTGTAAAAAAAAACAATATTTTTTTATTAACTAAAATTTAAAATAATAAAATTAGTCAGATAACTAGTTATCTATTATATGCTTTTATCTTTAAATAAGAATATAAATCTTTATTATATCTCAGTTTTTAGTAATAAAATATTAAATAGTTTCTTTGGTAAGAAGAGTTGGTCCATTCACTAATTAAATAGCATTTTTATATACAGATTTATTTAAAAAATTTCTTTGGTAAATTTAAATTGGCATTTAACTAATAAGAGAAATAGAAAAAAAATATTTAATTTAAAAATTTATTTACTAATAATTAATAATTTGACTATACATTTTTTGTTTTGGTAATAAATTCACTAGAAATGTTTGGCAAGAACATTTTCAGTTCCCTAATGCCATCGCGGACAGAAATTTTTGGTTCAAATCCCAATTTTCTGATCTTCTCATAGCTGACTTTGTAGTCGCGCTTGTCCGCATCGAATCCCTGTACAGAGGCCGTAATGACACAGTCCTTGACTGCCTCTTTGATAAAATTACATATCTCTAACTTGGTATAATTCAACGAGTCACCACCAACATTGTACACTTGTCCTTGCATGGTGTCATAGTTGTCTATGGCGAACAAAAAGGCTCTGGCAACGTCCTTTATGTGCAAAAAGGTCCTCTTGAAGTGGGCCTCGTACACATCGAATGTTTTCTCAGTCAAAGCCTTGAACATCAGATCATTGATCAACAGGTCTAGTCTGAGCCTTTGGGATATGCCAAAAATGGTCGCTAGCCTAAGAACAACACCATTTACTTGTTTGACCAGCTTTTCTCCCTCGGCTTTTGTTGTTCCGTAGAGACTAAGCGGGTTGATGGGCGTCTCCTCGGTACAGTATCCGTCAGGAATGGCCCCGTAGCACGAGCCAGTGCTTGAGAATATGATCTTTTGATTGGGCTTCAAGTTGCGCACAATGTTCTCAGTTCCATTCACATTGGTGGTAATGGCCAGCTCGGGATCCTTGCTGCACGCCGGGTAGCCAACTATACCGGCCAAGTGAATAACATAGTCAGCGTCTTGCATGGCATTTGCCAAGCTGGCCTCGTCCCGGATGTCCCCTTTGATTAGAGTCAAGTGCGGGTTCAGCGAGCTGGACAGCAACGACTCAGAACCATAGTAGAAAGTGTCGTACACGGTGACTGTAAAGCCGTTCTCAAGCAACATTGGCACTAGTGTCGAGCCGATGTAGCCAGCACCACCTTTTAAACACTATGGTTAAAACAAAACACCTTAATAACTGTATGAACAAACAAACCTGTGACAAATACATGTGTTGGTGTTTTTTTACTTGCGTCTAGAACCATTTTAACTAATTAAATTGTAAACTTAATTAGAACAACTACAATCTTATTTATAGTTGTATAAATCATACGATTTTCTTAACATTTGTTAAATTCCATTTGTTACATCATTTTGATTATTTAACATGGTTATGGTAATCGCACACTTTAAGCATGCTTTTGAATTTGGATCACTATTTGAAAAAGTGATCAAGTGTTGTGTAATTAATTAGTTAGGTAGAATAAGTTAAATAGTTTAAAGCATGCTTAATTGGTATTTAGTTTTGATGTCCATTTGGCAAGATTGGTGTTTAAAAGTGGTAAAATGTTGGCAATTAAAGCAAGCCCGGCTAGCTCAGTTGGTTAGAGCGTCGTGCTAATAACGCGAAGGTCGTGAGTTCGATCCTCCCGTTGGGCAAATTTTTATCTATTATTGTTTCTAATTAAATGGGAAATTTTCACATAATATTATTCACATGATACTATTTTATTTTAATTTAGATTAAAAAAATAAAGCTTTGATAAATAGTTTTTTTATTAATTAAATTGTTTGTTTTTATTTTAGAAATTATTTTATCATTTATATGATAATTGATTAAATATATATTTTTGATTTTAGTTTTTAATATTTGATTCTAAAAATTCTATATAATTTATCAAAATTTAGTCATTTTTTGATATTCATATTTAGTAATTTGATTTAAAAATTATCAATTTTTTAAGATAAGAGTGTATTTTTAAATTGAGAGCTTTCCAATATGTCTAATGGCTAAATTTAGAAATAATGTTTAGTTTTTTACAATTCACTGTGAAAAAAATAATATTTTTTTTATTGTTTAATTACTAGAAAAACTTATTCAAGTCAAAATTCTTGGTAAATAAAGATAAATTTGTGATATAACTATAATTTAAAAAAATCTATCATTGAATTAATTGAAAAATTTTTAGTTATTACTGAATTTTTCAAATTAATTTAGACAAAATTAATTATTTTCTTGTCACCCTCCTCTTTTCTCAATCGGGCTTGGGACCGGCTTTGGCAGAGTTATGACGGCCCTAACTTTCCCTAAGAAGCCAGTGGGACGTTCATCATAAACAGCGCCACTCATCCGAGCACTTAATGGCTGCGAACTCAGCAACTATTTAGACTAGCTTGGAACCACAAACCAAGCGACTTAAAAGTCTTAACTTAAGGCTTCCAAAGTTACGTACTGTCTGCAGAGGGTCAGCTGTACAGCAGATTCTCGCTCCTTTCGGATTCTATACTGGGAGATGGTCGAAGCCAGCGGCGCCCTCATACGACAAGACTTGGACAAAGACCCGTAGGCCTATGTACCCGCCATACAGCTCTTCTGCAGACTACGTGAAAGACCACATGCACATACGATGCATGTGGCTGCCACCACCCTCCTCTTTTTTCATCAGGGCTTGGGACCTGCGGATCGGCAGAGTTATGGTGACTTTTGCTTTTTTTCCATTCTTTTGTCAACAAAAAATCTTTTTGAAAATTTTTTAAATTTAAAAAATGAAATGAACCTATTGAAAACCACATCCTTTTTATACCCTTTTGGTCTACATGAGTCATGTAAACTAATTTAACCAATTTAATTAAATTAATTAATCTAACTAACGACTGTGGATATTATATCCTTATTCAATGTGTTTTTAAAGCTAATTGAATTATTAAAAAACACAATATGAACAATTTGGTATATTTTATTTTTATTTTTTATATTAAACATTAATTAATCTAATAATATATTTTTATTTGGAATTAATTTTTTCAAAATCCTAAAAAATTTTAGAATTTCTTATTTTTTCAAAATTTAAAATGACAAAATAAATAAATTACATTTTAAAAAAAATGTATTATTATTTCTATAATCATTAATTTGATATTGTTAAATAAAAGTTGATATTTTTTATAAATTTATTAGGTCTTAGAAAAAGTTTTGATTACATCTTTTGTGATCATTTAAAAAAATCGAAAAAATTCTGTGATCAATGTGATCAATTTTTGTGATAAAAAAAAAAAATTTAACTCGATACAAGTCATTAGAAAATCATTAAAATTTAAAAAAAAATTAGTGTTTTTTTGGCCTTAAGCAATTTTCGGCCTCTTTCATTCTTCATAAGACAAGGTACACTCATTTTACTTCACTTTTTGCCGATCTTGAATAGACATTTAATAGGAATATAAAATCTTTAACAAATTAATAATTGAATAATTTTTAAGCCGATTGATGGTTCACATGCGTTCAAAAAAACATTAAGAAATAATAAATATAAAAAAAATTTTTATAAAAAATATTTGAGATTTATATGGTGATCTATTAACCGAATCCCTTTAATTTTTTTTTAAACTTTAATCAACTATCATAAAAATAAATTAATCAACCAAATTTTATTAAATAAATAAAAATAAAATAAAAAAAATTTTATTTTTGTGCAACTTTTTGTTGAGCTTTCTTTTTGGCTTGGATCAATTCGACGAGCTCTTTGTACCTAACAATGCAGTCCTTTTTGCTTCTTGTCGGAATACACTCGGCAATCTTGTCCCATCTATCGGACAAACTAGCCGGATAGGTCTTGAGCGCTTGCTCCAACGCTTTCTGCTCTTCGCCAGTCCACGCTCCCAGATTGGAGCCCTGCTCGGCCAAAAACTGCTCACCAGCACTAACATACCTTTCACTGGGCTTTTCCTTTATGCTTACTTCCTCCTTCTTGGCACCAATCGCTTTCTCATACGCCTTTTTGTTCACCTCTTCTCTAAACTTATTGTCCGGATTTTGCATCTCTTTAGTCTTTGCCAAACACTCCTTGCCACTTCGTTTGTACTTGCCGCGTGAATGCTCCTCAATAAAGTTGGCAATAACCTCCCATCGCTCCCTGGTGCCCATAGCTATCAACTTAGATCCCTTGATCAACAGCTTAATTTCCTCATCTGTCCATTCGGGCGTCTTTGCCGACTGGCTCTCTGTCTTTTCCACCTTTTTACTTTCCACACTCTGGCTCTGCTTCTGCTCCTGGCTCTTTTTCTCCTCTTCCAGTTTGCCTATTTTCTCAAATATCAATCTCTCAGCTGTTGATTTTTTGTCCTCACTTTTGCCAATGGTTTCATTCAAACTCTGCATTTCATTCAAAGTCATCACTTCAATTAGATTTTCAATCTTGTCCATTTTGGTCACTCGGTCTGCCTCATTTAGACCAAAGTAATCAAAGTCTTTGACAATTGAGCGAAAATTTTTGCGCTCTTTTTGCTTCATTTTGCGCTGCTGTTCCTTTTGCTTTTTCTGTGCCTCGATTCTCATGCGTTCCTCTTGTTCGAGCTTCTCTCTTGCCAATCTGGCCTCTTCTTGCTTGCGCAAAAGCTCTTGCTCACGTTGACGCGCCGCCTCCTTTCGCTTTTGCTTCTCTTCTTCCTTTCGGCGCTTTTCCTCTTGCTTGAACTTGACAATTCTTGGATCACAGGCATAAGCATTGTCGACCAACTGTCTAATCCGGGCCATTTCCTCCTTCTTGCGCTTGGCTCTGGCGGCCTTGTTCTGCTTGTCAATCCAGCGCCGCTCTTCGCGGTCGGCTGCCGAGTCCTTGCTCTCCTCGTCCAAGTAGGAGAACTCTCGCCACGAGTCAAAGTCGTACCAGAAGGAGTAGAAGTTGTTGACCTCTTCGAATGTGGACTTGTCATCGCCTAGTTTAGGCACATTTTTGTCTATGGACCAGCGGGCATTTGCCTCAAACACAGGCCGGAAAACTTTGTAGAAATTTTTCTTTGAGCTTTCGTTCACTGGTGGAACGTTTTCTTCGAACAAGTGGTCCACACTGTCATAGGCACATCTCTTTACTGGATCGGACAGTATTTCAAAAGCCCTGGTCATACAGGTAAAGTAATCTCTGTCTTTGTCTGTGCTGTCCTTTTTTTTGTCCGGATGGTGCTTGAGCACCTTTTTCTTGTAGGCTTTTTTGATCTGGTGCTGACTAGCCTTGTGTCTTAGGTGCTCCAAGCCAAGAACTTTATAGTGGTCTTGGTCGCGCCACATCTTTGGATCCAGAGTGAGTAAATACTTTAAATATTCGCTGCTCTCTTCCATTTCCTCTTCGTCCTCGGAGCTCTCGGCCGACTCGACCTCTTCTTCTACCTGCACATCACCCTGATGACGCACACAGTTGTACTGCTCGAACCATCTGCCCACTGGCTCGTATTCCAGCTCCACAAAACCTTTTTAAACCAAATTTAATCATTCAGTTCAATTAATTTTTGGTACTAATTTAGATTTTGCCTATTTGGAAAAATATCCTAAATGGTTTTAAAAATAAATTTCCAAAAAATATGCTCAATTCAGAGAACATGGTGGATTAAGATGGATTTACTGAAGTTTTTGGCTAAAATACTTCCTTTTTGTCAAAAAGTATTTTCTAATATTTTATAAGATCAATTTAAAATGGTATAAATCTAATAATTTATACTTAAAAATCTATTAAGTATTTTATTTGTACAAATAAACAACTTGATCTTGGCAACTAGCTTTAGTATATGTGTTAAAATTAGACTTTGGAGGGTTGGATATTTGGAGATTTTTTTAGTTTTGGTTTTTGAATTATCAAAAAATTAGATATTTTTTAAATTAACTATTTAAATTTTTCAAACTTGGTATTCAAATTTATTAACCACGTATTACCAAAAAGGCTTTTATAGTTCGGACCAAATCTGTTAATTCAAAAAATTTATTTAAAACTTAAATATTATATTAAATAGACTTCAATTGAGAAGACTTAAATTAAAAATACATTAATTAATTCCCTTTGAATTGATTATTAAAACAATATTTTAAATAATAAAATGTTAAGTATCACCAAATGCAGAATCAACTCAAGAAGACCAATTAAAGCAAATATTTTTTAAAAACAGAATTTTTCCCAATGAAATAGATGGTACATAAGATTATTATAAGAATATTATAAGAATTTAATTTATTTTTATTTTAAAAGCATCATTTATTTTAAATATTTTAAATAAGAATGGATCATTCTTATCGGCCAGCTTTTACTAGAATTAAATTTTAATAGAAACTTCTATAAAGCGATTAGATTAAAAATTCTTAATAATCAAATATAAATTTCCTTTTGCTATTGGGTCCAATTATAGACACAAATACCAGTTGCCAAGACCAGTCCATTTAGCATATATAACTTAATTATTTTATTATATTTAATTACTTAATGAACTTTACAAATTAAACTTATTAAATGTATATTTGACAATAAATTTCTAGGTATCTCATGGTCCATTTTTGACCAAATAAATTTCAATTAGTATTAGTACCCAGAAGACAAAAAATGAGTCTTCACAATTTATTTTACTTGTTTAATTGGTGCGCGTTTATGTGACGTGACATATTTTTTGTCTTAACAAAAAAAAATTAAAATAGAGTATTTACTGGACAAATTGTTGACAATCGAGTACAAATTGTCCGTAGCTTGGTCAATTTGTTGCTTCATGTCTTGAACAAAATTTTTGTTTAGATTTGGAAGAGAAAAAGAGGTCAATTGGGTTCTTAGGCCCACAGAGGCTAGCCAAAAAGACTGTCAAGCTATTCGGACAAGATCAATTAAGAAAAAAATCAATTAAGTTTATTTAAATATTTATTTGACACCTTTAAAATAAAATTTAAATAAACAGAATAATTTAGGCAACTTGGCGCTTCTTCCAGGCCATTAGAGGACCGTGATTCGGCTTGTATTGCACACCGACACCATCTGGCACGATTTTCTTCTCATCGAGCAATTGTTGAAACTCGTCACGCTTGAATTTGGTAAAGCCCCATTTGTTAGAGACGAAAATTTTTTGTCTGCCTGGAAATTTGAATTTGGCACGTCTGAGAGCTTCGATAACTTGAGCTTTGTGTGTGTCTTTGGCTCGGACGGACATGATCGGCTGGCCGATGTTGACACGGGCCACAGTGCCCAGCGGCTTGCCGAACGCGCCTCTCATACCGGTCTGCAGACGATCAGCGCCTGCGCACGACAACATTTTGTTTATACGCAGCACATGGAAAGGATGCAAGCGCATTCTTATGTGGAAAGTGTCCTTGCCGCAGTACTTGGCCAAGTACTTGTTGGCGCAAATACGGCCCGCCTCGAGCGCCTCCGACGAGAGCTGCTCGTACTCGTCGGACACCAAGTGAATGCACAACGGGAACTCTTCCACCCGGGTCTTCTTGCGGCCAAGGTCGAAGATGCGGATCTTCGGGTCCGGCACACCTCTACAATGTCTCGACTTCGGGTACGGCTTGTTCTTGCAGTATCTGTAACATCTGGCTGGACGTCTACCCATCTTTATAAACTATCTAAATATAGATAAAATTTTTATCTTTAATTATCTTTTAGTCGCAGACTCAGAATAGTTAATTAAATGAGTGGAATCAGTTTAGGTCATAGAATCCCATCTAATTTATGTTCATCAGGGTCTGGCTTAGTGCTAGATCAAAGCTCAGCTAAGTGTTTGATCGAATCATGGGCTTTAGTCATAGAATCCCATCTAAATTTCGATTTCATCACAGCTTTTGGGCAGATAAGTGATTAAAATGGATTTATGTGATAAATCAGTCCTAGCTTGGTTTGCTTGTTCAATTTAGCAATTAATTATTGCTATATGGGGCTTGGGTATTTGTGAATGTAAAGGTTGCGATTTTGAAATTGCAATTTTTTCTTCGCACTTTCTTCTGCCTCCGTGGAAAACACGTTTTATTTTTGTTGTCGACACATTTTTTGTCTTATATTCAAATTAATTTTTTTTTAATTTAAAACAATAATTGAACCACCAATGGTGAGAAAAATATATTTTACTTATTGTAAAATTAAACTTTTTTATATTTTAATAATTTGATGATTTATAAGCTTATCAAATCAATTATAAAATATTCATTTTTTGACCATTATTTTTTGTTTAATTGGTAGACAATGTTATCTATCTAAAAATTTAATTTTGTTCTTGCTTTCCAATTATTTGATAGATTATTGAATCTTTATTTAAAGCATCCGAAAGAGCTTTTACTATTTTAGATATTGATTTTACACCAACAATTAAATTAATCTCTGTCAATAATTTGTAATCGATTTAATAAAAGTCTTGATTTCTATTAATTTCATCAGAATATAACAATAAAATGAATTCTAATTAAATTAATAAAAATGTTTATAAAAAAATCAAATTTTTTTATTAACAAAATTATCATTAAATTAAACTGAATAATTTATCATACTAATTTGCATAAACCGGTCTAGATGAAATACTTAGACTGCAAATTATGCACAATTAGATTATAAAAATATACGAAAAAAAATAATAATTTTTCTGCTGAATTAACTATCCTTGAAACCAAATACATTTCTCAATTGGTATCATGTGACCGAATTTTTTTCAACTAGATAATTAAAAAAGAATTTTTTTATATATATATTTTTTTTTATTTTCTTATCATTTCTTAGCATAAAAAAGTCAGTCAGAGTAAGTTTTTATTTTGCCAAAGAGCGCCAATCCAGACTGATTCTAATTTTTGCACTCAAGTGAGTGACACTGAGAAACAAACCTTGGTCAATAGCTTGTCTGATGCAATCAAAGAGTGTCAATTGAGATTTGGTGGCAAGCGAGAGCTTGCCACAGACATAGACGGCCGTGTTCTGTTCTTGTGCAATAAACTAGAGCTTGTTTTTCTTCATGGACTTAAGAAAACTCAAAAATCTAGCCTGGACTCAATCAAGTAAATTGTGAGACAAAATGACACCACCTGCAAATTGATTTTTTAAATAAAGAAATACCAACTTGGTCAAAAGCACCAGCAATTTACTCACTCAATTCTTGGACGAGTCCAAGCTAAAGATACCACAACAAATTCGGAATAATATAGAGACAATATCAGCCCAGTCAAATGACCAAAGTAATAAAATTAAGAAAAATAAACAAATAAAATTTATATAAAAATTTTATTAGCTTTTTGGCCAGTGATAAAAAATCTTTTGAATAAATTGGAAATAGAGAGATTCGAACATTTGTCAAATATAACCAACGATGTGGGACGTCAGCGAGCCTGGTTGAGAAATTGTTTGAACGAACGAAGCCTGGAAAAGTACATTATATCCATATTGGCAAATAAAACACTGTTAAAAGAGTCCTACGAAGAGTGGAGTCTGCTTTTGGACCCAAACTATACATCTAGTCTACCAATACTTCTATCAGGTCTTCAGTCGATTCTGTTCGCCATCAGCATCGACAATCCCAATCTGAATATTCCCTCTAGGCAAACCATATCATCCAGTTCCAAGTCAAGCGCTGACCACGACTCTGAGTTGGACAGAAAAAAGTCTTTGCCGAATATAAATAATGTAAATAAAAATATAAATTTAAAAAAAGTTAAAAAAAATAATGTCATTTTGGACGATGGTAACGATTCGGCCGAGTCCAACGACGAGGCGTTCAAATTCGAGTTGAATAGGACAAAAGTGGAAACATCGCCCCTGAGGGAATTCAAGGTACTGGAAAATCCGATCAAGTATGTGAAAAAAATAGACGAAAAAGAAGAGATGGTTAAAGAGGAGAACGAGGAAGAGGAAAAGCTGAGCGATGAGGTAAACAGTTCACCATCTGAACATGGTTCCAATTTAAACACCAATGTTAATTTAATACCACTTAATGTTTCCTTTATAGATAATATGTCAGGTATTTGAAATTTTTTTTAGTGTTATTTTTTTCATTTCTCACTATTATTCTAAGTATAGATAATTTTTATCTATTAAAAAAAAGTCTACTTAAGCTAGAAAAGCATGTAATTCATTTCGAATAGATAAAAGGTTATTGACTTAACATAACTCATAGATATTTTAATGTGTCTTGTGAATATCATATCTTGGCAAATTTGGTTATTTTGACCTAAAAAGACAGCTTTCCTAAATATCTTGATTATCTTTAAATCTTGAAAAACTTAAATAAATGATTACAATTCCAAATGAAGCAAGCCTACTGAATACACCAAACGGGAAAAAAAACTCTCAAGGCTTGTTCCAAATTGGTACTGATAAACATAAAATTATATTCTTCTGTTTTATAAATTTTGAAAAAATAAATTGAATAAAAAATTAAAAAAATATTTTATTAAATAATATTTTTTTATTTTTATTTATTATCTATCTTTTTTAGCTGGCAAAGCGCTTGTCTCCATTAGCAGTGCTGTTAATTCCAATTTTAAAAGACTCAAATTCGATTTTTCGAATTTATTTATTTAATTAAAACTGATAGATAATTTGTCAGCAAAAAAAAAAAATAATAATTTATTTTTGTTATCTGTTATTTGATGCATATATTTTATAAAAAATGTGTAAAAGAGCTTCATTTTAAGTCACGTCGAACCACAGTGGATCACTTGGCTCGTCCTACGACTTCAAAATTGGTAGTTCTGAATCGTTGAGCAAAAAAGCGGCCGTGTCCGAGAGTCAATCTCAAGGATCGCTGGCCCAGACCGAACACTTGAGCCTGGTCGAGTTGAGACAGCTGACCCTAAGCATGATCCAGCGCAAAGAGACCTACGAGACAATGAACAAGACCCTTAACCTGAAGCTAAATGAGGAGATATCTCGCAATTCCTTGCTCAGCGAACAGGTCAAAACTCTGGAAGCTAATGTCCAGTCGATCAAGAGTTCCTATGATACCAAGGTTAGCTTGTTGGAAAACGAAAACAGGCTCTTGAAAGACCAACTTAAAAAATATGTCAGCGCTGTCCAAATGATCAGCAAGCCTGAGATGAATAGCATACCTGAACGAAATGATAGTTTGCTTAAAGATTACTCGCATGAGGCTGAGGAGTATGAAAAGAAACTTATCCAAGTGGCTGAAATGCATGGCGAACTAATGGAATTTAATGACCGGTTGCAAAAAATGCTCAATTTCCGCAATGCACAAGTGAAAAATTTGATCCAAGAGTTGACCGAGCTGCGCGGTCCTCTGCCAGAGGAGATAAACATGGATGAATCAATGGATTTTGATCAGAATAGTGTTAATTCGAGTGTTAATTTGGCATTGGCAAGTGTTTGGATACCATCTGTGTTTCTAAGAAGCGACAAATCAGGCTCACACCATGTCTACCAAGTGTACTTAAGAGTTAAAGAAGAGGAATGGAACATATTTAGGCGATTTTCTCATTTTTATTCGCTACACTCAAGCCTTAAGGAGAAATATGCGGCAGTGGCGACCATTTCGTTCCCGAAAAAAAAGACCCTAGGAAATAAGGACAATAAATTTGTCGAGAATAGGCGCAAACAGCTACAGATCTATGTGAGAAAACTGCTCGACTTTATTTCTCAAATGGACAAAGACTTTGCCATGAAGCCGTGCAGAGAGACCTTAATTCGGGCTGTACCATTTTTTAGGTGTTTTTCAAATTCAATTATTTAAGTTTTTAATTAATATTGTTTCTTTTAAGTGATCAGGATTTTTTCCAACAAAATCAGCAACACATAAACGAACCAGTGAACAGTTTGCCACATTTACCGCGCTCTGGTACAAGCCTGCTGAGCAGTAGCTTGACAAATGGCTCACCGCTTCGAACAAACAATCTTGTCACTTCTAATCAAAATGAATTGTTATATACCGGTTTATGAAATAAATTTTTCTCTTCTTTAATTTTGAAAATAAAATTAAATATCTTATTATTAATTTATTATCTGATATTTTTTGAATTTTAAAATTTGGCTCTTATAAATATTAAAATTTTTCTTTTAAATTGGTAAAAATTTATTAATTTGTTAATTAATAAACAATTGGCTCCTTAAAGAATCTGAAAGTAAGAGTCAATTGTTTTTATTAAATTAATAGATAATGAATTTTTTATCTAACAAAACAAAAATTTAAAGAAATTTTATATCTTTTCATTTTGAGATTTTAGTTAATTTAGATCACAATTTTAAAAATTAGTTTATTTTTTTATTTAAATCACATAATAAATTATATTAAATAATATTTAACTAATTTTAAAATATATATTTAAATATAAAATTATCAAAATATAATTTACACACCTTGCATTAAAACACCTGTAAAATTTTCAATCTAATTGACATAAATATTGGTAAAAATGGCTTATATTGGCTATAAATAACCTAATGTTCAAGAAAAGTTTGATTTTTTTATCCATATTTTCTTTTTGCTTTGGCGCAGACTACCATAGTTGGATAATTGGTAATCCAAATGATTATAGATTATCTGACGAGTCTATATTTGATGGTGGTGTGCTGTTAGCAGGTGGTTCTACGGATCAAGATGAAGCATATCGCTGGTTTTTGACCAGAGCCAGAGGAGGCGATGTGATTGTTATTCGCGAGGGAAAGGAGGAGAACTACGACGACTATCCAAATAATGACGCATATAATCAATACTTTTACAGTGACCTGGGTGTTACAGTAGACTCGGTGGAGACAATATTTTTGAACTCAAGAACAGTGGCAAACAGTTTGGAAGTGGCCAGAAAAATTAGAGAAGCAGAGGCAATTTTTTTTACCGGAGGTGATCAATGGTACTACTACAAATACATTGATAACACGCCTTTTCAGGACGCGCTGGACTATGCCATTGAGGTGAAAAAAGTGGTAGTTGGTGGAACAAGTGCTGGTTGTGCCATTCAAGGTGAGTTTGGATTCACTGCTGAAGTGGATTCTATCATCACTAGTGAGGCTTTGGCAAATCCTTATGACTCGAGACTCACATTAGCACGTGATTTGCTCAGACATCCAATTCTAAAAAATACCATCACTGATACACACTACAATGAAAGGGGTCGCCAAGGAAGGCACATTGCCTTTATGGCCAGGATACTTAAGGATACTTTGAACGATAATTTTTCAATTGTGCGCGGAATTGGTGTTGATGAGCAAACTGTTGTTTGCATTGAGTCCAATGGCTTGGCGAGAGTTTTTGGCAATCGAGACGCCTATTTTTTGCAACAAAATAGCCAACAAGGAACGCCTGAGAGCTGTGAGCCCAGACGAAAACTAGACTGGTACAGATCAAGACAAGCTGTTCGAGTATACAAAATTACCGGAACAAAAACTGGTGACAGGTATTTTGATTTGACCAGTTGGAATAGAGGCTATGGCGGAACATGGTATTACATGTACATTGACCAAGGAAGATATATTAGCTATTTGGCTTAATAAATTATTTATTTTTATAATATATTAATTATTTAAAATTAAATTTGTTTATTTAATAATTAAAAAATGTGGATAATTTTTATAAATTTTTACAAATAAATAATCTGATGTATTTTTTTTGATTAATTAATTTCGAAATACTTGCACTTGAAAATTATGGAAAAAATTTAATTAAATTAAAAGTTTATCAAACAGAAACCACAAATTATAATAAAATACAGCACTTAGATTACGGGTGCCGAAAGGTTTATCTTTAGGTCTTCTTTTACTAATTTTTATCAATTATTTTCCTTATCTCTAAATAAATTTTTCAATTTACTGATTAGGGTAGTCTAAAAATTTGTTCTGTCACAATTACAAGTTTTAGTTATAACAAGGTAGATATTAACCTATTATTTATGTATAGGCTCTTTTAGGATCTGGTGGTATGTGGCTAAAAACCAGCGGCGCTATCAAATAGAAATAAGGATTTTCACTCTAAAGTTTTATTAAAATTCAAGCCGAAATAAAAAGTCATTGAAGAATAGGTCTACTTGATAAAAAATAATATAATATGATAGACATGATAGTGTATTAAAAAGAGAAGCTTTTTCATATTTTCTTCTGAAATAAATCATTATTTAAAGTTTCGTTTTTTACAAATGATAGCTGAGGTCAAATAAAAAACCTGTCCTTTACCTAATATATTATTTTCATAAAGAATTTGTATTCATGCTGCCTTGCACTTTAAAAGGAGAAGGATATTGAGATCCAGGGCCGGGGTACAAGGGTTGTAACACTAGTTTATAATAAATGGTGTTGTAGTTATTGAAAAAACTATATTTTAAATGTGCAATTAAATTTCAATCCATTTTTTACAAATTACAGTCCTTTTTATTATAATAAAGCTTTGACATGTTACTGTTATATTAATTTACTAATATTACTAATAATTCTTTATTTTATAATTTTTTATGCAAATCTTCAAAAAAATTACATTTGGTCATCAGTTAACAATATCTTTCAACTTTTAATTTCAAGTTAACAAAACTCTTTTATTTTTATTTTATTTTGATTTTAAATTCAAATTTTTTATGTTTCTTCAAGCAAGAGGCTGAAAGGGAGGACTAAGTTCCATTCCAAACTGCCTGAGAGTTGTGATATAGCGACATCTTTGTCGATATCACTGGTTTAATTAACTAACTTAACCATGAGCGTTTAAGTTAGAAAGGAGCATAAATAGCTGCTCCAATACGTCTAACGAGGAGATCGGATAGACGGGCCCAAGGGTACTAATGTAAACATTACAAGAGTCTCTCTCAAATTATATTTAAATAAAAAAAAAAATGTAACTGTTATATCCTGCGATATATAACTTCACATCACATGATGAATTATATTGTCAAAGCTTAGTCTTTTATTTTTTTGTATAAGCTATTTAACCCATCCTTTATTCAAATCACGCGGGATACAAGTGCTAACAAACAGCTTCAAAGAAACGACACTACCAAACAACTTTCAGGGATTAGCTCCACTTATAATATAAATACACTTTTTTTATTCTATGAGATTATTCTCTCTTTTCTGACATTAATTATTCTTTCTAATAAATAACTTTATCAAAACCAACTCTATATATTATCCTAAGCCTTCATTGCCTATTGTACTTAAACCAGCATTTAATCGAAATACCACAGTTACTGTGATCTACGATCCTATGAAAATCAATAACTTATCAGGTTATTATCTTGATGTTATTATTAAATAAATAATAAGTGCCATCGTTATTGCAACGACTTTAATATTTAGGAATTAAATAAAATGTATCTTTTTTTTTGTGGCGTTGGAAACGGCCGTCTAATTTATTGATAAAATAAATAATTAAATAGATAGATAAATAATAAATCAATTAATCTGAACAAAATGGCTATGAGAATAAATAAGGAAAAATAAACAAGAATGAAACAAAATGAAATGAAACGAGAGACGCTTTACAAGTTAGAAGATAAGCTAAAAGAAAATGTTTGAGATACTTGATATAAAAAACAATTTGAATCTATCTTATTTACTTAACCTTATTCGAGGGTTAACAGCTCTGCTCAGATATATTTAAATTGCTCAATTTATAATTAGAATGATTAAATACAAGAAGGATCCAAGGTGATCTGATACAATTTTATAAGATAATAAATGGCTATGAGATTGTCAAACTTAAAAATGGAATAAGTTTCTGTCAAGATCTTGAACAGGAATCAAGAAAATACAGTCTGAGAAAGAGATTAAGAGGAGATCTAATCAAGAGCTACAAAATCCCATCTTTAAGATTTGGACAAAGTGAGCTAAGGATTTTTCAAAAAAGCTGAGATATATATTCATAGCAATTTAAGAGGACATCCAAGGAGAGAATGCTTCTTAAGTATTCTCCATAATTTGTGATAAATATTGGATACTTACATGGCTGGTTACACAAGAACAAGAAATTATAAAGTTAATTAAACATTAATCTTTGCTTTTCAGAACATTTAATACTTTATTTGACAGTATAAATTAATTATCTCTTTTTTAGTCTTTTTTTATTTAATTTTTATTAGAAATAAGATTTTATTTGATATTTTTGATTTTAATATAGACATTAATCAAAATAAATTTTTGAAAATAATTTAAGAATTTTAGATTGAGAAAAATTTATTATTTTTAACTCTAAAAATATTTAAATTAAGAAAAATATCTACAATTTTTTTATCCAAACTTCGTTGGTTCTGTCAATCAACTCATATGGAGAGTTGTAACTAGCAGTAAAGACTGATTGAGTGTCAAATTGGCTGATTTGGGAGGCAAGTAAATTTTTAAGCAATGAATTGTGTTGCATAAAGTCGTTCATGGTGGCAAAACCGCCGAAGCGAGTCACGGCTACGGTGAATTCAGGCATATCGACTAGGACAGCATTGCCTGTTGGGTTTGGTGTGTCCATTTGGTTGGCTTTTGGAATGTAAAAACTCATGGTAAAAAGACAATTTTGACCATCTAGTTGCTTGATTTGGTTCACGACTGGGGCGGTCATTTGAATCTTTTGGTTTTTATCATTTTGTCCAGTGATGTAGCGGAATAGTCTGCCAAACAAAATGCTTCTTTCACTGTCTACATTAGAGCAGTCGGTTGTGGTCGAGGTTGACACCCATTTGCTTGGCAAATATCTTCTCATTTCACTTGACCTGTCCATAACGCTCAAAACCTCATAGTCGGGCTTCTCTATGGCAATGCTTTGTTTGACCAAAACAATCAAAAATATTACTAATTTAAAGTTCATTTTTGTTTTTGTTGATTATTATCTTTATGAAATGATCATTTTGGTAACAATGATATTTATACCATTAATGCACGTTTTATAAAAGTACTAATGTTATGCAAAACGAGATTATTTAACGACTTTTTTTCAAGTTTATGTAACAATGTTAGGTAATGTCTTAACATGAGAATCTAAAATATTCTTTTTTGGGCCAGATTTTAATTCAAATTAATGAGATTGAAAGATATCTTAATATTAGTTGAGAACTTGTCATATAATATTTTTGTTCAAATAAAACAAATTTTTGAATTAAATTTTTTTTCATTTTATCTTAATTAGAATTGACTTAAGGCCCAAAGTCAATTCTAATAGATAAAGAAGAAGGTAAAGAAGGTGTATGGACTAGCTTCAGTAAGCCAAATTTTTTTCTTGATTGAGATCACAATTCAATATTGAAAAAAACGCGTTTTTCCAATGCATATTTTTTTTATGATCTTGGACAAATACCAAAAGCTCTAGGTAGTATGTTGAAGAGCAACTATTGAGCTTGCTTATGAGTACTCGAGGACATCGGTAGGCCAAAAGATCATAGAGAAATGAGGTTCTGAAAGTGAGCATTCATTTTAAAAAATTTGAAAATTTCAAAATTCAAAGTGCAATTATTCTGTCAATTTTAAGAGTTTTTCTACACTTTAAAAGCCAAAAAGAATTGAATTTAGGTTTCCCGATAGGTGATAAAAATTAAAGTAATGGCTTTGTTGAAGAAAAGTTGAAACAAGTTTTAACGCTCTTATTGACCGCATTGCAAGCTTATACAAAGCTTATATTTGTCAGTTTTTTTTTACATATTTAATGGACTGAAGCAAAGTAGTACATGACTTATGTATGTCTTAACCTGTTTAAGGGATTATGGTACGAAATTTAAAAGTTCGGTCATCAAAGTATTTCTTCTATACTAAAAAAGTGATTCATGATATTTCTCTTAAACAAGACTCATTTTTGTCAATAAATAATTTAAATAAAAGATTTTTTTTCTGAATTACAAGCAAGTATCTTCTATGTGAAGAATTACGGTAGCAAAAAATATCTGCCTTGGCAAACAATTGTCTTAGATAAAAAAAAATTATAAATGATACTCAGATTGATCTAAGAACGACATTTAACCTTATTGAACATATTAATTGCTTGCTAACACTCTAGTACATAACTAAAACATTTATCATCTATTTAAAATTTGATCTTTTAGAAATAGATTTATCTTTAGTTATTAATAATTTTCATAATTAATTTTTCATTGAATTTTTAAACACTATTTAATTAATAAAAATTTTATAATAAAAAGTCTTTTTTTTTATACAAAAATTAATTTTTATTTTTAACAAAAGATAACAGTATACAAAAAATTAAACAAATTTGTTTTAAAAAAGGATTAAAAAATTCATTCAGAAGAAAAAACTTTGCATAAAAATAAAATTCGTTTAAAATTTATTAAAACTATTAGATAAAGCTGATCTTGGTTCTGGCATTGTTAACAAGCCAAATGTTGAGCTCTTCATATTGTCTCATGCACTCTTCGAACATATCTGGCGTAAAGCCTTTGCGAACACACTTTTGAAGCGCTTCGGTGTAGTACACCACCTTAGGTCCATTGACAGGTATCATTTCCCTTACCAGTGAGAATATTTGGTCAATGCCACTTTTTGGTCTTTGAATAGCACTCTCATTTCTCGGTCTGAGCGACTCTTTGGACATTTCCATCAGTCTAATGGCCTCATTGACATCGTCTCTCTCAACTAGATTGCTGAGTCTTAGTCTGGCAAGTGCAGTGGAAAGTCTCAGGATGGCCAACAAAGTCCTGGCCGAAGTGTATGTAGAGTCTGTGTTCACCCTTGACTCCTTTCTCATCTCTACATACACGCTTACAATGTGATCGGACAAGCTTTGAGGCACCAGCGGCTGTTTTGTCTTACACAATGCAATGTATCTTCGCATCAATTTCATATCCAATGGCGTGAATGCGGTCGGTGGTTGGATATTGTGCTGGTGAACATAAGTGATGTGCTGGGCGAGTCTGAGATCGGATTCGCGCTCTGCCCGGTCCTGAATCAGCCACAACAAATCAAATCTGGACAACAGAGCCGCTGGTAGTTGCACATTCTGCTCAATGCTTTTTTTAGGATTGTACCTGCCAAAGGCCGGATTGGCCGCGGCTAAAATCGACACTCTGGCATTAAGAGATGTCATGATACCTGCTTTGGCAATCGAAATGGTCTGTTGTTCCATTACTTCGTGAATGGCAGTTCTGTCCTGCTCCAACATCTTGTCAAATTCATCAATGCAACAAATGCCCTGGTCGGCAAGGACCAGCGAGCCGCCCTCCAACACCATTTCACCAGTGACCGGATCTTTCATTACAGACGCAGTCAGACCGACTCCTGACGAGCCCCTGCCAGTCGTGTACTGGCTCCTAACTGCCAGTCTATCGATATAGTTCAACAGCTGTGACTTGGCAACGCCTGGATCTCCCATCAGTAAAATGTTCAAATTTCCCCTTATTTTCATGCCCCTGGAGTTTTTGTCTACACCACCAACCAGCAAGAGCAACAGAGCCTTCTTGACATCTTCATGGCCATAAATCTCCGGTGCAATGCTCGAAGTTAATTTGGCATAAAAATCATCCTCACAGATCCGAGCCGCTTCTTCTTCAGTCAGCTGATCGGCCTCCAGCTCATCATCTTCTGTTTTGTTCATTCGGACAATATTGTGCGCATCAATGTAGGTATCAGCCAGTAGACCTTGACTTATTTGCTTAAATCCTGTCTTTAAGATGGGCAAGAAAATGCCGGTCACGGCCACATGATCACCAGGCTTGCATAGACGAGTATTCTCGCCCTTGGCGTAAATGGTAATGCTGCGCGGTATATTGCCGACAGGCACTTGTTCCGAATGCTCTTGAATCTTGATCTCTTGGAATTTGACAAACTTGGAGCCTCTGGTTTGGAGACAGAGGCGACCACCGCTCTTGTTAACCTGACAGTCCTGTGACTGGCACATCTCAATGGGCATGAATGAGGCCGAGCTGATCGGCTGGTAGGTTTCGGCTCCGCATCGGTCACATGTGTACGTGGCCACTTGCAATAGAGGCTTGACTTCTGTGGCACGTATGACCACGCCTTTGACACACACTAGCTTGCCAATTGACTGGGCTTTTATTTGGCGAACTGAGAGTGTTTTCATGTTGGATGGCGCTTTTAAGTAGAGCTCGAATCGACGCAACAATTCGCTGGGAAATCGATTGCGAGCCTCTCTGGGCGCATCGGCCGAGTACAGTCTTTGTTCGGCCAGGAGTCTGTGCTCGATGTAGACGTCAAGTGTGTCTTTGTGCACCGAGTCTTTGTCCTTGTACTCAGGCAAAAGCTCCTGGACCGCTTCGTAGAAGATGTCTACGTAGCGTTTGGAGTTGTTGATGCACGCGTCGGCCAGGTCTTGGTCAGTTTGAGACAAATCGGTCAAATCAATGGTTATTGAGGTCTGGTCCCGATTGGCCAGGTCTCTTAGCTGTTTTGAGTATTTGAACTCTTTGCCGTTTTCTGTGTCATTGTAGAACTCGGTTAAGAAGCGCTTGATGTCGCTTTTGTCGTTTAGATAGTCTCGGACTAAGGGCATTTTTTATATGGATTTATTATATCTTTTAATAAGCATAAGTGGTGATATTTTTCTCATTTATAAATTATTTTTTGTACGACCTTGACTTTTATTTTGAATTTTTAAATCCCCTCCCGCCTTTTTTGTTTGTTTAAGTAAGTACACGCATGAGATTGTTTAGATAACGATGAGATTAAATCTGTCTTATAATCTCTCGTATGCAAGTGAGGATTAGTCACGCTCGTCAACTAAATTTGCTGATCTTATCTTTAGTTAACATTCGTAGATTTTTATTAATGTTGTTGTCGACAAAAATATGCTATAATTAGATACCGACTTAAAATTTAAATTAATATAATTAAATCTTTTTTTTTGATGATTTGTTTAATATTAAAAATTGATAGACAATGAATAAATATTTACATCATCTGCTGCTAAGTGGGACCCATGATAATTAAATTTTCTATTCAAGAACATAATATTTATTGATTTTATGCATTTTTGGTACATATCTATTTGATGGTAAAAACATTTTGAATATTCTTGTGCCAAATTGGCAAAAAGTTGATATATTAATTTCAGAAAATTATTTACATTAAAAAATCACCTTTTATAGAGATAGATAAAAAAGATGCCGAAACTCGGGATCGAACCAAGGACCTTTAGATCTTCAGTCTAACGCTCTCCCAACTGAGCTATTTCGGCTTCATAAACTTGTTAAAACTAATTACTTTTTTAAATGTAATATTAATTTAAATACATCAAATTTTGATAGATTTATTTTTTTAATTAAAATTAAATAGAAAAATGTATCTATTTAAAGAATAAAAAAAAGTATTCTTTGTATAAATTTCGCAATGCTCAACATCATTAGGCTAATTCAATTAAAAGAAAATATTTAATTGAATCTCAATCTTCCAAATTGTATTTTGCATATATTTCCAAATTTACCAGACGTTGCCTTCAAAATGATGGTTAAAAAATAAAACAATAATAAATAGAAAATTTATCTATTTTAATAATTGAGAATTTCAAACAGTATAGGAAATATATTTATCTTTTAGAGATATAGATAAAAAAGATGCCGAAACTCGGGATCGAACCAAGGACCTTTAGATCTTCAGTCTAACGCTCTCCCAACTGAGCTATTTCGGCCCACAATTCTCTGACATAATAAACCTTACTTGGACTTAATTTAAAATTTAAATTGCTCCAAAATCGTAATGAATTTTTATGCAAAAAATTTTATTATTTTTCCAATCAATTATGAAAATAAAAAAGAGTCAAAAATTGGGAGAAAATAAGCTGCTTCGTTCTGGTAAAAAATTCCATTCTGGTGAAAAACACTCTCTCAATTCGAAAATATCAAAGATAAAAAGCAGCCGTAAGAGAACATGGAAAAACTCGCAGATGAGACAAGCCATCGATTTGGTGAAAACAAGCGGCTCAAAATTGATACATGCAGCCCATCGCTGCAAAGTGCCTCTATCCACTCTAGCCACCTATATTAAACATGGTATCTCAATTGACCAAGATGACAGCATTGACGAAACGTGTTCGGAAACAGTGGAAGAAATCGATGACAACTTGAGCGAAGCTGTGTCAGACAATGGAATAGAAGCCATTTCGGTCTCTTCCTCAAGCACCAATGCCTCAACAGCATCCAAACAACTCAGCAAATTTGTCCTTTTGGCCAGAAAATCAACTTCTCCTTTTAGACTTTTGCTCAAGCAGCCCAAAAGTGCTCCTAGCCAGGACATTCTGGCCAATTTTGAACAACACAAAAATAGAGATAAATTCAAAAGAGATGATATTAGCTCACGTGAACAATTTACCAACACCGAGAGCTTTATTGACTCGATAATTTTAAACAAAAGTAAAGTGACCCATTTGAATGGGTTTGAAAGTAAGTCAAAAAAATTAAATTTGCTAAAATTATCTATAGATTAGATAAAATATTTTCTAATTAAAAATTTAAATTTATTTTCTACCAATGTTTGTAATTGGTTAAGTATAACCAATTAGATAAATTGAATAAAAAAAAAAACCATGACCAAGTTGGTCGTGAGTTAAATTAATTAATAATAATAATTAAAATCAATAAAATTACATCTTGAAAATTAAATTTTTATTTATTAAAATATAAATAATTTTATCTTTTCTAATAACAGAACCGATCAAGCTGTACGCTTACTTGAGCATGAGACAAAGATACCATCCGGTATTTTTGACCAAAAATTTGTCCTACATGACCAAGCAAGTGCTAAATGGCCGCAATCCGAGAAGGTAGCAAAATTTTTCTAGCTAATTTGAGCAAAAATTTAATTAAAAAATAAACCAGAAAATTTAAAGTCGACGACCTATTGGAAAAGATGATGTCCAAGGCACGCAAACCATGCCAGAACGAGTTGTCTCTAAAGTTGGACACTATTTTGATCCATAACAAAGAAGACAAGGATTACATTAACAAGCACACGCAGGGCGTGGGACCAGATGATTCGATATCGGTCGAAGTAAGTGTCACCAAGGCTGGCGAGTATGTCCACTTGGCCAAAATTGCTGCAAAAAACATCCAAATAGTGAACCAAAATGGCATTTTATGTCTCAATTTAAGCACCCAATTCATACCACTTAAAATCGAAAATCTCCTCAAACAAAACTTCAAATCACTGACCATAAATGTCCAACTGATAGATAAAAAGCTCAACTTTGACTATCTGTTAACAGATATGAGGGATTTTTTCAAAAACAGTCCCAAATCAACTCCATCCAAGTCGAATTTCTTCGACTTTACATTCAAGCTTAACAGCGAGGAACCGGTCAAAATGTGCAAGAGTGTCCAAGGCCTAATAGACGCATTTAATAGCTCCAATTTAATTAAGCTCAAAGTAAAAGTAACACGATCCAATCCAGTTTGCCAAAGTGTGTTCAAAGAGCGAACCAAATTCCCAAATTCAAATATCTACTACCAATTTTCAGACTCGAATGAAAAAAAGCTCATCACACGAACAAATAATTTGTCATGTCAATTTTGTTACTTGGACTTGTTTATAGACTATGCATCGTTGGTAAAGCATTTGAACAATTGCCATTTCAGATTCCATATTAAGCAGAGCATGACCCAGAATGGTGTGCACACGCTCAAACTAGATATGAGCCTAGAGGACACTTTTGATGGCTCATATTGCGGCAATTTGCATGACTTGATCAAAAATTGTCATCTTGGTTACTCAAAAAGCCGCATGCGACCAACCAGACAGATAAGCATCGAGTCCACAGAGATATTGTGCAACAAAAGGTCATTTAACCTTGATCTTAAGCGGCTGAAAAAGGAAAATCTAAGTCAAGACGAGCTAGACACGCTGGACCAAATACAGCAACAATTGATCAAGATAAGCTCCTCAATTGACCAAGCTGGTCAGCAAAAGAACAATTTCATGCAAAGGGTATATTATCACACAGTGACCAATCAGCCTGTGCACATTGACGAGATAGATTATGACTCGGACTCGGAAATGGACACCGAATGGCTCAAACAGTTGACCACACTGCTCATTAATGACTTTGGTGATGTGAATGATGGCGAAAAAGAGTTCATGAAGCTTTGGAATTTGCATTGTTTAAAGTTTAATTTTGTGGCCGATTCCCAAATTAGTTCGGCATGTGAAATGTTTATTGATTTGAATGTAAATAATTTGGTTAAAATGAATCTAATTAAAAATTTTATTCTTCATTTAGTTAATTTAAATGATTATGATTTATTGAAAAAAAATTCATTTGTAAAGCTAATTGAATATCTTTATGATAAATTAAACGGGATTTAATTAATCTTATTTGTGAGAGTTTAGATCAAGAATTTTTTAAATCATTAAAAAAAAAAGTTAATAATGTAAATAAATAAATAATTTTATTTTTAATTTCTATTTAGATTATTAAAATCAAAATTAAATTGCTAATTAAAAAAATGCCAAAATTTTTATTCAATTATTAGTTTAATATCTAAAAACAAAGCTTTAAAACTGTTAGAGATGAAAAGATATAAAGTTTTAATTTGTACAATTTGATTTATATTTTCTTTCAATTTAAATTAAAAAATAGAAATAAAAAAATAAAATTTTAATTTGAAAGAAGTTAAATATGAAAATGTAAATAAATTGTATAAAATTATAATTTTGTTTCTAATTTAAAACACTAATTGATTCAAACCAAAAATTTTTTTTAAACAAATTTGATTATCCTTTAATAATTTATTACTAATACTATTAAAACAAATCCGTGATAGTATAGTGGTGAGTATCCCCGCCTGTCACGCGGGAGACCGGGGTTCAATTCCCCGTCACGGAGTTTTTTCTCTTTTCTATTAATATAATATTAAATAATAAAAATAATTAGTAAATAAAATTCTAAAAAGTTTAAATAATAATTTTTTGTCACCCTCCTCTTTTCTCAACCGGGCTTGGGACCGGCTTTGGCAGAGTTATGACGGCCCTAACTTTCCCTAAGAAGCCAGTGGGACGTTCATCATAAACAGCGCCACTCATCCGAGCACTTAATGGCTGCGAACTCGGCAACTATTTAGACTAGCTTGGAACCACAAACCAAGCGACTTCTCTCTCTCTCTCTTTCGATTGAGAAAAAGTCTTAACTTAAGGCTTCCAAAGTTACGTACTATCTGCAGAGGGTCAGCTGTACAGCAGATTCTCGCTCCTTTCGGATTCTATACTGGGAGATGGTCGAAGCCAGCGGCGCCCTCATACGACAAGACTTGGACAAAGACCCGTAGGCCTATGTACCCGCCATACAGCTCTTCTGCAGACTACGTGAAAGACCACATGCACATACGATGCATGTGGCTGCCACCACCCTCCTCTTTTTTCATCAGGGCTTGGGACCTGCGGATCGGCAGAGTTATAGTGACTGCTTTTTGACTCCATTTTCCTAAAAAGAAAATTTTTCAATTTTAAAAAATGAAATGACTTTTTCCAAAAGAACATCCTTTTTATACCCCTTTGGTGTTCGCAATTTAACTAATTTAACTAATTTAGTTAATTTAGCTTTTTCTGGTGACTATTTTAAAATAAAATAATAGGAATATTGTAGCCACTTTTAATATATTTTTAAATTTTTTCGTTATAGTTATTTTTTTTTAATTTTTTACCAATTTAATATTGTTAAATGATTATTTGTATTTTACTTTAAGTTATTTAATATCTATAAGGCGATCTATTTGTATGAAGCACTGGTGGTTCAGTGGTAGAATGCTCGCCTGCCACGCGGGCGGCCCGGGTTCGATTCCCGGCCAGTGCATTTTTGATATTTTTTTTCTTATTTAATTAATAAAAAATGTAATTTTAAATAATCATAAGGAAAAAAATTTGCCCAACGGGAGGATCGAACTCACGACCTTCGCGTTATTAGCACGACGCTCTAACCAACTGAGCTAGCCGGGCTTATTTTATTTCTATCTGTAAATTTAATAAATTATTAAACTTTTATTAATTTTTATGTTTCTTTGGCAACTAGATTAATTTTTTTTTATAAATAAATAATTAATTTCTTAAAAAATATTTCTAAAATGGAAAAAAAGAATATCGTCGAATATTACTGTGATCTTGAGCGTATAGTTGATCTAAAATGTGAATTGTCTTTGTTTAATTGTGACCATCAGAGTAGCCTGTACAATTTTTTGAACACAAGCCGAAACAAATTGATCACTTCAATTCAAAATCTATGCAAAAACTCACTTTCATCAGATAAATTTATCTATGGTTTTTTATTAATATCTGATGACACATTCACTCTTGGTAAATTTATAATCACTGGAAAAAAAATTAGCCCCAACATTGAAAAATCATTGAAGTAATTTTTTAATCAATTGTTGACATAATTCTATTTTTTTAATATAAGCTTAGATAAAGAGTATTTTCTAGACTCAAGTGTAAGCCAAATATATTTACCAACTAATTAATATGAGCACATTTTTAATATTAAGGAAAGAATAGAATTTTTTTTGCTAAAGCAACTGATAGACCAAAAAATTGGCGAGGAAGTGATAGACATAAGTGACAATTTAAACAATATAATTCAACAAATATCAATCCAACTTGATTACTTTGACCAAAGTGTTTGCCAAGCTTTCAAACTGATTAATAAACAAGAAATCAAAAGTCTAAGTATATCAAGATTAAAGTCTGTGGACGAAAAACATCTAGGTGAACTTGTTTGTCAACTAACTTCTTTGGAAGAATTGACTTTGGCATTTTATAAAAAATTTCAACTAAATTTTGACCATGTAAACCAACTTCAGAAGTTCAAGTCTTTTAATTTTAATCTTACCATTGACTCAGTTAAAAATATAGATATCCAAAGCCTTGGTCAAATAGAGAAAATAGATCAGCTAAGAGTACAAGAATCAAATTTATACGAACTTGATAAATTAGATAAATTCAAAAATCTCAAATATTTATGCTTAAATTGGAACAATATAGAGCACGTGTCCAATAGTGCGTTTTCGGACCTTAATGGATTGATTGCTTTAGACATTGGTGGCAATGAAATTAAAAATTTAGATGAAAAATTATTTGAAAATTTAACAAGTTTAGAATATTTAAATTTAAGACACAACTATATTAAAGAAATAGATACCAAGTGTATAAATTTTGCTCAAAATTTGCAATTTTTGTCTCTGATAA
The DNA here is from genome assembly GCA_016802295.1 of Brachionus rotundiformis. NCBI lineage: Eukaryota > Metazoa > Rotifera > Eurotatoria > Ploima > Brachionidae > Brachionus > Brachionus rotundiformis. Next base: position 282,603 of record JAESIW010000166.1, read on the forward strand.
ATGGTTACTATGATGGACATGACGAGCTTTATGTCGACTTTGACTCACTATCTTTGCCAAAATTAAAATATTTGGCAATTAGATGTAACAAAATTCCCATTCTGAAAAATTTTAGTCTTGAATTTCTTGAAGTAAAGGGCCTTAAGGACCAAGCTCTGGAAAATTTAAGATTTCAAAGTGGTCTCAAAGGTCTAATATTGGTCTTTAGCTATGAAACAAATTATATGCCCCAAATTGATAATGATGTATTCAAAGCATTGTCTAATTTGGTCTACTTGGCATTTCGATTTGATTTCATATTCGATGCACAAAATGTGGTCGAAAACCAAGATGTGTACAAAGGTCTCATAACAAAACAACAGGAACACCAATCAGTCAATTTTTTTCACAATTTAGATGAATTTTCCTATCAGCATTGTCTATTTATATTCATTGTAAAAAGATAATTAAATAATTAGAATTCTTGTGAACTAAATTTTGTCTAAGGTATCAATTTACCAGAAAATTGTGGACTTTGTTGCCAATGAAATGAATTTTTCAAAGCATACATTATCAGCAGCATATGACTATCACGAAATATTTTATCACAACTTTTTTAATTACAATTTTGATTGAAAAAATGAATTAGTTATTTATTTTTTAAATAATAATTGATAATTTATTAATAATTTATTAATAGAAATAAAATAAGCCCGGCTAGCTCAGTTGGTTAGAGCGTCGTGCTAATAACGCGAAGGTCGTGAGTTCGATCCTCCCGTTGGGCAAATTTTTTTCCTTATAATTACCGTAATGCCTTGCCCCCTAATGCGGCACTTATTTTCAGAATTCTGGATTTTAATGCATGCATTTAACCCACTTTTTTTTCCAGATACGCTGCGACTGAAAATGCTGCAGTTAATGTCAAAATTTTGGTAAAAATGCCGCATTAAATATGTAAAAAATAATAAAAATTTTTTATTATTAATTTTAATTTTTTTTATTTTTTAATTTTGATTATTTTTACATATTTTTTACATATTTAATGCGGCATTTTTACCAAAATTTTGACATTAACTGCAGCATTTTCAGTCGCAGCGTATCTGGAAAAAAAAGTGGGTTAAATGCAGCATTAAAATCCAGAATTCTGAAAATAAGTGCCGCATTAGGGGGCAAGGCATTACGGTATTTAAAATTATTAATTAAATAAGAAAAAAGTATCAAAAATGCACTGGCCGGGAATCGAACCCGGGCCGCCCGCGTGGCAGGCGAGCATTCTACCACTGAACCACCAGTGCTTCATACAAATAGATCGCCTTATAGATATTAAATAACTTAAAGTAAAATACAAATAATTATTTAACAATATTTAATTGGTAATAATAAAAATACTAAAAATTATTAATTACTTTGTATCATATAAAATGCTAAAATTTAACTAGCTTCTAATTTAGAGACAAATTTTTGATTTTAATATATTTTTTCTTATATTTCAAGGTTAATCAACAGGCTAGTGTCCATGTCCTAAAGACCGATTAACACTCCATTTATTTAAATAAAATAAGATTCACAAATTAAAAAAATATTAATTGTTTATATAATTATTTAAAAAATAAAACATTGATATATTTAAATTAAATTTTTTGAATTTTTTTTCAAAATCTGTGAAAATTAAATTGATATTATTAAAAATTGAATGCTTAAATGTTGTAAATTTCAACATTGATCTCCTGATCACAAAGCAATTTATAAGTTTTGAGTAGAAAAATCCAAATGTTTTTTCACCATTTACTGATTTTGAAGTTGGTTCTATCAGATTCTCACTGTTCCTTAAATTATATTTTAAATTTCTTGAGTCATTTTTCTTTAAATTCTGCCTTAGATTTTCAGGAGAATTATGAAAGTAGTGTTTTATAAGCAAAAGATAGCATTCTATCAATTATTCTATGTTGGAATGCATACAAGCCATACTTTTCTAAGAAGTTATTGATATCATTAAAGTTATTTGCATCAAATTTGAACCTAAACAATTTAAATAACGTTAAATAATAACTCTTAGCCAATTTGTTTATTGCCTCTTTTGAGAAATAGCATAAGAGAGTGGAGCAATAATCAAAATAAGGCAATATAAACGTCTTAAAGAACTGTATTTTAACAGAAGTTGATAGATAGAATAGAAAAATTTTAATAGCTTCTAATCTAGTGACAAATTTTTGATTTTAATAGTTTAGTTTGAATAAAAGTTATATTTATTAAGAAGTTTATTTTAATTATTTAGTTAAATTCCACTTTTATTTAAATTAAAAAAAATAACTATAAAGAAAAAACTTTAAAATATGTATAAAAAAAAATATTTTCCTTATTTTGTGTAATAATGAAAAGAACATATGGCCTTATAAAAACTGTTGCTACAATATCCCTATTATTTTATTTTAAAATAGTCACCAGAAAAAGCTTAACTAACTAAATTAGTTAAATTGCTCTGAACACCAAAGGGGTATAAATAGGATGTTCTTTTGACAAAAAGTCATTTCATTTTTTAATTTTTTAAATTTCATTTTTTAATTTTTAAATTTTTGGAAAATGGAGTCAAAAAGCAGTCACCGTAACTCTGCCGATCCGCAGGTCCCAAGCCCTGATGAAAAAAGAGGAGGGTGGTGGCAGCCACATGCATCGTATGTGCATGTGGTCTTTCACGTAGTCTGCAGAAGAGCTGTATGGCGGGTACATAGGCCTACGGGTCTTTGTCCAAGTCTTGTCGTATGAGGGCGCCGCTGGCTTCGACCATCTCCCAGTATAGAATCCGAAAGGAGCGAGAATCTGCTGTACAGCTGACCCTCTGCAGACAGTACGTAACTTTGGAAGCCTTGAGTTAAGACTTTATCTCAATTGAGAGAGAGGTCGCTTGGTTTGTGGTTCCAAGCTAGTCTAAATAGTTGCCGAGTTCGCAGCCTTGTGCTCGGATGAGTGGCGCTGTTTATGATGAACGTCCCACTGGCTTCTTAGGGAAAGGTTGGCCGTCATAACTCTGCCAAAGCCGGTCCCAAGCCCGGTTGAGAAAAGAGGAGGGTGACTAAAAAATGTTCAGGAATGACAGAAATTATCTTTTGGAACTTTTTTTTCATAATTCTAATTTTATATTTATTTATTGAATTTACATTTTAAAATTTTTAAAAAAAAACAATCTATAAATAATTGATGCGGCTATAAGAGCTTGCTTTTACTAATACACTCTCTTGATATTACATTTTTTTATTAAATTAAAATCTTTTAATAAAACCCTTTATTCCGCTCTTAAAACAACTATTATCTGCTTGATATTGCTCCTGGATAAGCCGGTGGCGGTGATCCGCTTCGTCTTAAACTAAAATAAGAATCAATGGAAATTTCAAAACTTGCATTTGCCAATTACTTGTTTATATTATTATTCTCCAAATTATCTACACTCTGGTCATCTTCCTTATCCAACTCGGTTTTAGATGTGTTCTGCACAGCAGTCGAATATGAGGGAGGAGGCGGCGGAAATACTGAACCAGAAACCGATTGCTCTGTTCCATCTAAAATTATTTGAGCATAGGTTTCATTAAAATTTCGCCGCATAGCAGCTTGTCTATTCTTAATGCACGACTTATAAATGGTCAATACCACTATCATCATTATCATTAGTGTTAGAAAATTACTAATTCTGCTAGTCTCATACAAATCTTTATTACTTGAATATATAATATAATTAAATAAAGATATTATTTTCAGTTTTAAGTACATACTAATATTCATACATGTCTCCAAAGTTATCTATATCCAGATAATACTCAAGCTAAATTTATAATTATCTATTACCAGAACACTAAAAATTAGTAGAGAAATATTACCGAGCAGGAATTTTCCAGAATAAACTCATCATCAGCTCTATCATAACCTTCACATTTGACCTGGTAGCTGCCGAATGTGACCCTTTTGCCTAAATCGGCCTTGCAATCCCAGGCTATCTTACCATCCGGATGGCCCTTATTTATGCACTTGACAAAGTTGGGCGCGTACGAATGACACATGAGTGAATGGCTCAGGCATTTTAGCTTTTATAAATGTTGGATAAAAAGTGGTTCGATTTTTTTCTAATTTTGAAGTTACCTGTAAACTTGGTTTGTTGCGTTTGGAGTTGGTCAAATTGTCTTTGTATAAGCTAATTGACTTTATTTGACTAAGTTTTATTCGGTCGGTAGGCTGGTCGCTAGCCACTGCTATTAGGTAATCAATCAATGTTGGTTTATTAAATAATTGGTGCAAATTTACCAAAATGGATGTATTCGTGTAGAAATATAAGAGACAGGTAGTTTATTGTGATTATTTGGGACCAGTTGATCATGACTTTTTTTTATACCATTCAATTCTAAACTATTAATTTATTAAGGCTAGATTTTGTTTTAAGTTTTAATGAAATTTAACAAATAATTATGAAAATATTTTATTATAATATTTTGAGAATTTTATTAAATACTGTGAATTATGCCTTAAATTAAAAAATGCAAAATAATCATATTTTTTTAGCTATTTTTTTTTTGTTAATTTTGCGTCATTATTAAATATAAATTAATTGTTGTGATTAAAATAGAAGTTTTAATAATAGATAGAAAATTATTTAAGACCTAAATGACAAGGGAATTGAATTTTTGTTTACATTCTAAAAATTGAATAAACTAGTTTTACTCATAAATAATATTTTGGTTAGTTTGACAAAAAAACTTAATTATAATTAGATAGTGATCAAAAAATTTTAAGTTTTTAATTAGAATTTAACAATCAAAGTTATAAATAATCGAATGAACTTAAAATATTCTAATTAGAATTTTTCAAATAAATTTTATAAAGCATAATCAATTTTTAAAATATTTCAAGCAAACAAATTCCTATTAGATAATGTCAAATTTGTGTCAATTATCAATATGCTTTGAATTTTATTATAAAATTAAAAGAAACCCAAAAAGAAAATGTTTTAATTTATTTTTTTTGTTATAAAGTTAATCAACAGGTTAGTTTTGGAATCTGAATGGAAACAGTTTTTTCAATTTTTCTATTTGAATTTGATATTAGTTCGTTACTGTTCCTTAAACCATAATTCATAGTTCGTAAGCCATAACTGTTATTTTTCGATTAAGTAAAAAAATATTTAAGATAAGAATGATCCACCCTTTTCAAATATTCTATGTAAAAATAAATAAATGAGTAAGACTTCTAAAAATGTATATATTAATTTCATTATAACTTTTTAATTTAATTTAACAGTTTTAAAATTGATATATTTATAAATTTCTATATTTGATAAATAGTTTAATATTTCAAAATCAATAATAAAAATGTGGTAACATAAAAGTGTTAAAAATTGAGCTGTTAGTAAAAGGGTGAGTATTTGAAGAAAACAGCATCAAAGAATAGCTTAAAACACCAGCTAGAAAAAAGGAGAAAACGACTACAAAATGAATAAGTATGGATGCGGGAAGCGAAATAATTAATTTTTTTTAGGTTGCGAAGATAGAACTATCAAAACGAGGCTAATTGTCATTACCAAATCTATGAACTTTAATTTTGGTCACTTAAAAAGCACTAAATTCTGAGAACTTTGACATTTAAAGTGCAGGAAAACTCTCAAAATTGACAGAGAAATTTAACTTTGAAATTTAAAATTCTTAAATAATTTTAAATGAATGGTCACCTTCAGGACCTCATTTCTCTATGATCTTTTGGCCTACCGAGGTCCTCGAGTACTCAAAAGCAAGCTCAGTAGATGCTCTATAACACACTACTTGTAGTTGTGGTAATTATTTAATACTAGAAGCACTAGAATTTTGAATGTCTGTAAGTAATGAATGAATAAAAAATTTTTTTTCCGTAACTGCTTCTTTAAATTATCTTTTATTTGATTTACTGCCTTTATTTAGTGGTATTTTATTTACAATTTAAAAACTGACCGAATTTTCCCTGTGTTTCTAGTGTTAGGAACATAAATTTCGGTGTAAAATACGCGTTTTTTGGATTTTTCAAAATTGAATTGTGACCTCAATCCTTAAAATATCAAGACAAAATTTAGTCACTTATAAGGCTCTAAATTCTCTTGGCTTCAGCTTTTGAAGTGAAGAAAACTCTAAAAATTGACAGAGTAATTTAACTTCGTAAATTTAAATCTTAAAATTGATCGGTCACTTCTATGATTTATTCTATGATTTAGCTGAATCACTTTACTTTGACCCATTTGTACCAACTATTGATAAAATATCATTTATAGATATAATAAACAAAAAAAATTTAAATTTTGGGAAATGATTTTATTTTAATTTTAGCAAACAAAATTGTTTGTTTTTATACTCAAAATAAATAAGAAATAAAGCAAAAAAAAAAATAGATAAAATATATATATATATTTAAATATTAAAATTCAATTTTATTTTAATCAAATAAACCATAAAAATCATTGGCAAATTCTAAAAAGTCCGAGTCGTCCATATCAGACAAAACATTGTCTCTCACCATCATCCATAGGAACAGATCATCGCGGTCATAGCTGGTGTCGGAATCACTGTTTGTGTCATCGTCATAGTCAAAGTCAATATTGACCAAGTTGGAGTAGAGTTCCGAGTCGCCGAAACGGTTGAAGCGTCGGCGTCGAGTCGGATCAGGCAGCTCGGCTATACTGCCGTCCTTGTTCCGATGCAGGTAGAAGCACTTGCTACCAAAGGGACATGTGCCGTCACCGCGCTTGTAATATTTACACTCTGTCTTGCCCAAATTGCTCTTGTAATCACTTATTATCTTGGTTTTTTCCTCATCGTTATCGAACCAGTATTTGCTAGGCGTAACGTAGTCTGATTTAACCCTGCATTCCGGACAGGCCTTGACTATTTTGTTCTCATATGACTTGGACGATCGCCATTGACGGATGCACTGCAAGCAAAAACAGTGACTGCAGTTCTCCAGTATGCCGAAGCGTCTGTCGTTTAATTTCTCTTTTTGCCACACAATCTCCATGCATATACCGCACTGTTTTTCATTGCTTCGCTGAATGGCGAACGCCTCCTCCATATCCAGCTCCACTTGTCTCACACACTCTTGTCGGTGTTGTTCGCGCTGTTCGCTATCGAACGGATGCAGACAAGCCAAATTGCACACATCGCACACATTTCCATGTATGTACTGACAGGATGAGGCAAACGGGCATTCGAGATTGTTCTCGAAATAGGGACAAAGGGCATTGGTTGCAGGTGTTGTTTGCTGCAGTTTTAGATACTCGATGTATATGGGCTCGAACATGGTCAGGTCCATTTCGTTTAGATTCTGTTCGAGGTTGAGCGGCTTGCCAGTGAGGGCCTCGTAGTAGCTGGCCGGTGTGGGAGCCGGCTCGGCGCTTTCATCATCGACTAGTTTCTCCTCGACTAGCTTCAAATTTTTGACTCGTTTGACCAGACTTGGCTCGCTTTGAGCCGGACTGGTGTGCTGGTAGAAGCAGTCATCGCCGAACAGACACTTACCGGCGAGAAAATATTTGCATACGGAGCTGTTTTTGGGGTTGGTGCTGGTAGTGGGTGCGACAGTGTGCGAATAGAAGCAATTGGAACCGTAGCGACAAGCACCACGGAGAAAAAACCTTGACACAAGTGGTTAGAGAGCGTAGCTCGTTAATGTCATCACTAAATTTACTTGCATACTTGCTGACAGTCTACATTGGCTGGCTCTGGATCGACTGCGCTGCTCGGACCATTGCAAGACATTATTCTAAATAGATTAGATATTAAATAATTTATTTAGGCTAAAGTATATTGAAATATATTTTATTATTTTTTTTTTTTTGTTGGGAGAAAAATGAATAGTATTTATTGAATCTAATGCCAAAGCAATATAATATAAACATTTTATTAGAGTTTGTTAATATTAAAATTCAAAATTGACAAGTCTTTTTATAATGCTTATTTCTAGTGTACATCTTACAGATAAGTGAAGCTAATTATTTTTATTAAAATATTTCTCATTTTTGAGACAAGAATTTTTTAAATAGAAATTTCAAAATATCTATTTGATTTGGACTGTTTCAAATGTATAAATATAATTTTTGTCCTGGTGTATCATTGTATTGGGGATTTGTAGACAATTGTAGACATAAATTGTTTGTGAGTAAAAAGGTTTATTCTAAAAATAGATAGAAAGAAGTGGCGCCACGTTCTTGTGAGCCGCTAAATTAGAAGACCAAGAATATATTGTATATAAAACGATTGTATATAATGTATGACCCAAAATGTTCACTTCGAATGCTTTATAAAGTAATTGAAGTGATATGAGACTAATAAATACATGTATATAGACTGTTAATATCAGTAGGAGTAGACGTGGTGCAGTACTAATCAACCAATTGCGCTATCTTACATTTCCCTTTTCACGCCATGTGGAGCAAAGAGTCATTTTTTTTGATCAAACCATTACACCATTGACTGGACCATCAATATTATTAATAAATCATTTTTCAGTTGTGAGAATTTTTTTCATAATTTATTTAAATAAAAATTTAATAATCAGAAAAAATATCAATCGTTTCGATGAGTTACTCCTTTCTCTGCTTTCTCAAATGTGTCTATATCTTTCTTCATGTATGGATTCCACATTAAGACAGCGTAATATTTGCGTGCATTGTTTAACAATGGGTATACCATGGTTATTGAATCCATTTAAAACTTGACCTAGTACGTAATGTGAATATTCAGATTAATTTTATTGCAGTTTTCTTTAAAATAGTACAGTTTAGTTAAAATTAGTTGAATTTCTGTTATTTGTTTGAATTTAATCAAGCAAATTTAAAAGACATGAAACATGATCTTCTTGATTACAACGCAAACCCAGACGGTTCCTTCATTCCATTCGATAAACTACAGCAATACATATACTAATACCTCAGAATATTCTCACATGGGACTGAAAGGAAGTTCTAAACACCATTCTGAACTGTAACAGCACAGTGTTCAAAAAACAAACAAAAATTGGTGGTCAAGTTTGAAATATTTTATTTTAATTCGAAGTAATTTTCCGCAAGGGACTTTTATTAAATTTCATTGCATTTTTAGAAATTACAATCCTTTTTTTCAAAAGTTTGAAAATACAGCTCTGAAATGTTAAAAGAATAAAAAATCAGCGATGAAATTTAATTGCGCATCTAAAAATGTTTGAGCAAGACTGAGCGCCTGAAATTTGATCAAAAATTTTACTATGCTCATTTTTGTTCTGCTTGTTTTTGAAATTCACAATACCTGACTTGTGAAATTGCTGCCATTATTTAAATTATTTCTTTTAAAAAATTTATCAAGCTCTGATTAATTTCTTTAATCTTGATATTGAATAATTATTCGATTTAGATGAATTATTTCCCTCCCCAATTCATCAAAGATAAAAAAATTAAAAATATTTACACAAGAGATTAAATTGGGTAAAAATAAGAAAGAATTAGATGAGAGTTAAACAAAAAATATAATCCAGTTCCTAGATAATAATTGAAGATCTCATACTTTCATTTAATTTAATCAATTTAATTCTTTTTATTTGAAGATGCATAATTGGGCTTATATATAAGTATTTCAGCACTTAGCCAGATACCAAGCTGAACAAAATATATCTTGTTTCATCTGGTTTTGATCAAAGTTTTAGAATTTAGAATTTTAAATAGCATTTCTTTTTCTATTAAACTAATAAAAGAATAAATTTTTATAAACAATTACTTAGAAAGCCACTAATCAAATACTAAACTAATTGCAATTGATATTCGTTCAATAATAAACAATTTTGCAACATTTTTATTTTGTTATTATTTAGTGAATATATAATTTTTACTTTAATTAATAATTGATAATTCTTTTAAGTTTAATTTTTATTTTTTATAAATAATCTATTTAAAGTGTTGTAGTTCTCTCAATAACTACAGCCCCAACTCCAGTCAATTGATGATCTTCTGTGGGAACAAGTCATAGTATTTAAAACTGTGTAAAATAATATTTTGTATATTTTCTTTATTATTTGTTGGGCTAGAAGTGGCTATTTATTAACCTCTTTAATTTTGTAATATTAGATTAGATCTAAAGCAAGTCCGATATTAAATAAATAGATTTGAATTAAATTTTAAGAAGCTCGATAATCCAGAGCAAAGTAAAATTTTTAATCAAATTTCAAGCGCTCAATCTTGCTCAAACATTTTTAGATGCGCAATTAAATTTCATCGCTGATCTTTTATTCTTTTAACATTTCAGAGCTTTATTTTCAAACTTTTGAAAAAAAAGGATTGTAATTTCTAAAAATGCAATGAAATTTAATTGCGCATCTAAAAATGTTTGAGCAAGACTGAGCGCCTGAAATTTGATCAAAAATTTTACTTTGCTTAATCCAGAGCAATGATTGAAGATTTGTCAATTATATTTTTATGGACAGAAATATTTTAAAAACATGGCAAACTGACTCAATAATTTGCTGTTTTTAAATGGTTATTCTCATCATGACACGTTGAAATTTATGTTCAAATTTACCATTAAGCCTGAGTCTGAATAAAAAATCATACAAACGCAGATTCATGTCTAAAAAGTGCAAAGATCTGTCTAACATTGAAAGTATCTGTAACAAGCAAATAAATTATCCAAGCTATTTGATTATCTTGAAAAGATAATATAAATTAGTCTATAAGAGATGCAAAATAAAAATAATAAAAAACAAATTCCCTATAATCTATCACTTAGCTCAATTAATAAAATTCAAGCTTCATTTTTAAAATCTTGATTCAATAGATTAATTTTAGCAAAGTAGTTTTATTATTTGCATGTGTTAACAGTCATTTATTTTAATAAAATAAATTGTCTAGCATTTACTTGTAATAAATAACTCTAAACTTTAGAAAAAAAAAAACAATATTTTAAAAAACTAATTTATTTAAAAAATACTATTATTTATTATCAATGATTAGAAATGAAGAGCACACTTTTTGACTATTTTTTGACAACAATCTACTTCCTCTTGAGAACTATTTCCTTAAGCTTTTTGGCATCTTTGTTCTCTTTGTCCAACTCGAGAGCTTTGTCAGCACACTTAGAAGCCTCTTGAACACGGTCCAAACTAAGCAAAAATGATCCTTTATTAATGTAATGTCCCACCTCGTTTGATTTCAATTCAATGGCTAGGTCGATTTTTTTGATCGCCTCCTCGAACTTCTGATTGTCTGCATCCTCTAAAGCCAACTGGTTCAAAATCACAGACTTGATTGCTCTAGCGTTTGAATTCGACTGGTCCAGGGACAAGGCCTTGTCGGCCGAGTCTAAAGCCTCCTTGTATCGATTAAGCTTGTTCAAAATAGATGCCTTGTTACAGTGAAACACTATTTCATCGGGTCTCAGCTCGATGGCTCGAGATATTTTCTCGAGCGCCTCGTTATCGAGGCCTCTTTGAACATCCAGTGTAAACTGATTGTTCAAATTGACCGAGAGGATTTCGATCGAGGTCTTGTTGTGTGGCTCGAGCTTGAGCGCTTTGTTCACTGACTCAATAGCTTCGTTGTATTTGTTCAATTTGGAGAAGAAAATTGCCTGGTTGTTGAACAGACCTGGATTGGATTGGTCCAGCTCGATTGACTGTTTGATCAACTTGAGCGCTTCGTCGTGCTTATCCTCTTTGCTAAGCGTTAACGCTTTGTTGTTCAATAGGACCGCTTTGGCTTGTTTGGCTTGCACATTGTTCGGATTTTTCTGTAGTTCTACAGTTAAATTCGCCAATTCTTGATCAATGTTCATTGTTGTTGTTGTTGTATAAGCTTGAATAAAATTTCTAAAGAATTAAATTTGATTTTATAGATTAGTTTATCATGTCAGGCAATTCAAGCATAATAGGCAGGTGGGTGTCGATGATAAGCCAATTGCATAACTGTTATAAAAAACGATAATAAACACATTGAACTATCTTTTATTGGTGATTAATGCCTGCAATTATTCACCGTTCAAGAGAAAAAAGAGAGTAGAAAATCCGTCGAGAGATAGATTAAGAAAGATAGAAGAAGAGTTTGGTTTACACAAAGTTAAACTTGTATAAATAAATTGAGCTTTTTCTTCTTCAAGGAATGTTTATGAGCTTTTGTTCTCCCAAGCCAGCTTAGTTATTTATGTAAATTTTATGGTACTTTGATCGGCTATGCTTATTTGACTCTGGCCTGTTGCCCAAAGAAAAAGAGGACCTAGAACGAATTGGGAAAAATTTTGATGACAGCAACTAGACGTGAAAATTGTCTCCTAAATCAAACTAAATTCATAATCAAGCTGTGGTACTAAAGCACTGATTATCATACGAATTTAAAGATATAAATAAATTAATTTATTATATTTATTACAAAATTTAATAAAATATAAATTGTTATATTTGTTTCTAAAAAGCTTATTAAATTCACTAGATGATTTAATTTGACGGTTAAACATTCAGTATGATTGAAGTACACATTTGATCCATCTACAGTAATCAATTATGATTTTTTTTGTTTTATCTATCAGATACTAATTTTATTTATCAGCATGTAGCATGTGTGTAGCATGTACATTCAGCGAAAGAGAGAGAGCATCAAAAAGCACATAAATCCCGTTGTTGTAGCTTGTTTATTAACTACATCGCCAATTCCAGTCAATTAAAATGACGCCGCATAAGATAAAATTCTCAATGCGTGGGTATTTAGATCCAAGGCAGCATAAATCACTGTGTAAAAGCTCTTTTTTTGGTACATAAAATTTGATACTTTTCTTTTCTCATTAATTTTGACAGAAAAACTTATAAAAATATTCATATTAGACAAAGCAATAAATTCATAAAAGCTTAATCGGCCGGATATTCAATCAGCTAAATGAAGGCTTGTGCAAAAGTATAAAAAGTCATTTCAAAGCCTTGTCTTGGATTAAAAAATTTTAAAAAAATGGATTTGAATAATTTTTATATTTATTAATATTTATTTATTTGATTGGACGCCTTGTAGGCGATGTATAAAGAATATAATTTAAAATAAATAAGACAAAAATTGTCTGTTCATCAGTTTAAGCAAAAATATTACTGACGATTTTTTTTATCAAAAGAAAACGACCTGCGACCTTAAATATTCTGTAGATGTCACGCTTTTTTTACTCTTCTTAATCAGTTTTATGTTTGATAAATTTTTTTATAAAAATCTGTTTTAAACGAAGGTAAAGCTGATAACATGTTTTAAAAAAATCAAATAAAAAAAATCCTGAAATTTAAGTCATCCAATTTTAGTTTTTTTTTAAGTTTATTGAAGCCATTTGACTTGACTTCAAAGAGAAATCAAACTTTATTCTTTTGGCTTTCGAACAATACTTGTTGAATGTATTCTTAATATTTAACTTACTGGTAATGGAAATATAGTCTTACTATTACCTGAAAATTTAGTCACATTATATTTTTGCATATTAGCAAAAAATACTATAACAAACTTTTCAAATAACTTTTCAAGCTAATTTTGTACATTTAAATCTTGGCAATATAGTGATAATTTAGATATTTGTATTTATTCGTTATTATTAGATATATATTTTAAGGATACCTCCAGGGCTCGCACGAAAAGCTTACACCTTCGTTTAAGCTGAAATTCTTCAAAAACTTTATCTTAATTTTCGAAAAAAAGAAAACTAATGAATCAAAACTTTAAAAGAAGATCAAAAAAGTGTTTTTCAAAATTTTAAAAATTCTTATAACTGTTTTTTTAAAGATCAAAAGCAAGCTCTCTAAATGCAGCATCGTGCAAAATTCTTGGTTGCATTTTTTTAGAAATTTTTTTAGAACTGTGCATATTTATCATTATTTTAAAATTTGACTGTAGTGCATTTTGCAGATATTTTATTTTTTCAAAATAGGAAGAATTTTTGTTCTGTTTGTTTTTGAAATTCACAATACCCTGAAATATGGCACAATAAAACATTATAAAATGTATAAATATACTTGAGCGTATTTATATAATGCAGAGATTTTGCACATCATTAGCGGACTTTTACAGTTGATGCAACCTCCAAAATTGTATCATGTTGCATTTAGTTACAGAGTCAGTTTATAAGTTACAAGATTTTTTAAAATTTTGTTCTTTTATATTGTATCAAATTTCACATAAATTCTGATTTAATAAATTGTTTGTCTTGAAGATTCAATTAATTAAAAAGCCAGACTAGTGAATGTTAGTTAAAATGTAACAGCAAATTAATAGCAAAATACAAAAATGCCAATTTTTACCATTACCAAAATAAAGTACCAATTTTCAGTTTTTCAATTGTATACATAATTTTATCAATTATCTTTACTAACATATTAGATATTCGAACTTTAACGAAAATGCAAAACTAAAATTTTATTAACTAGTCATATTTTTTAAATTAATTCATCAAAAATCAATTATTAATGCTTCTTTTCAAAAGAGCAATTATTAAGAAAATGAAATATTAACCTATTTATTATTTTTCAAACTGACGTCGTCGTCAAAACGGTAAGTTATAAATAAAATCCATGCGTTTTTTCTGGATCTTCACTAAAAGACCTAAGTTAATTTTTTCAATTTTTTTCATGTTTTTTTTTTAAATTGTAAAATAAAAATTCAAATTTTTTATTAATTTTCCACTGTTTCCTTCAAAATTCAGTTTGCCAAACTTCTTTAAACTTGCATATCTATGTTATATAATGTAGCGTGTTTTATTTTTTATGATAAAAAATAAAAATATATTTTTTAAATATAATAAATTAAATTTTTATAAAGATATGTTTTTATATTTTCATAAATTTTAAATTTTATTTTTCTTACTTTTTATCTTGAGCTAGGGACTGTGAGACTCCTTTCAATTCAGAAAATTTTGAATAACTTTTTTACCTTTAGAAATAATTTACTTCTGAAAAATACTTATTTTATGAATGCAATTAGCCTCATTTTTTGCAATAATTAAATTTTTGAATCAAAAAAAGGTACGAATGCTGTTCCAGAATATTTGAAATAATTCTGGTGATAGAAATTGGTAAAAATAGTTTTTCTAAAAAACAAAATAAAGAAAAATATATTTTTTATTAAATAAATTAAATTAAATTTTCCAATTTCAATATTTTTATCATATCAATAATTAAAAATTTTTTTTTTCGTATTTTTATCTCTATTGCTATGGTAAATTTATTTTGAGTAAAGATAAATATAAACTGGTAAATATGCTTTTTAAGCAAGACAAGACAATTCATTAAAAAAATAGTCTACGTTATGAAATTTATTTTAAGGTAAATTAAAAAATAAAAAGGTAAAAAAAGAAACAAATATTTTATAAGGGTTAATTTTCTGTTAAGATTAAAATTCAGGGATATATTTTGTTTCATATTAAGATATATTTGGAAAAAAAAAAGGTAAAAAGACCAGAAAAATATAGATCAGCAATGAATTACCATATAAAAACATGAGCTTTTAAAAATAGTAAAATTGATTTTAAATAATAATTAGTAAATTTAAGATTTAAGTCTAGAAACTATAGAAACCAGCCGATTTTTGGCAAACAAAAAATTAAAAAAAAAATTTATATATTTAAAATATTAAAATTAATTTAAATTAATAGTTAAATGAGTCATAATGAAAGTTTTTTTTAAATTGTCTTTATTTATATGTTTATTTTGTATAATCTATCTTGTTGTTTACACCAATTCTTTCAATTCTTTAAATGAAGTATCCATACAAAAAAAGTCTAAAAAATGTGAACCATTTGACCACAAAGCTAAAAATTTTAAAGTTATCTTTGACGGAGTTGAGTACCCACAATCGATTCCATTAAATCTCAACAAAACAATTAACTTTAATTGTTTAAATTCCAATCCGCGAACGCCAAAAATTCTTTTCTGGACACCTTTTTTTGGTGATCCAAGATTTGCATTCGGTCTTGGCTCCAAACAGCCGTTTATTGACAATCTTTGTCCAGTTCACAACTGTGAGATTTTCAATGATAAATCAAGACTGAACCAGGCTGACATGGTAATTGTGCACATGCGTGACAACATAAAAGAATTTCCAGCAATTAGGCCCAAACACCAAAGATGGGTCTTTGCAGTATTTGAATCTCCAATGCACTGTCCTGATTTTACCAAATATAATAATTTATTTAATTTCACATCTACATACCGGATAGACGCAGACTTTCCAAGACTAACTGGATCATACAAGTTATTTGTGTGGGGAAAGAACCAAAGCTTTGACGAAAATGCCGACTTTTCCAAAGGAAAAACTCACTTTGCCGCGGCTGTTATTGGAAATTGTGGTGGAAGCAGTGGTAGATTAGAATACATACACAATTTAAACAAATACATTCCAGTCACTCTTTTGGGAAAATGTGGCACAAAATGTACCGATTTTTTCCAAAATTCTGCCAATCATAAATGCAAAGAATTGGCTGCCAGGACTCACAAGTTTTATCTTTCGTTTGAAAATTCTATATGTAATGGATACATATCTGAGAAATTTTTTCAAATACTTCGCTATGATATCATCCCGGTAGTCCTTGGAGGCGGAAATTATTCTCATTTTGTAAGTAGGCTGATAATTTTTATTTTTAGAATAGTTTTAATCCTGATAGTTTTAAATGATAAAATATTTTTTTTAATTTACCGAAATCACAGCTTTGAAAGCTCCAACCAATTTACCAAGAATAAATTGGGACATCTGATAGTTAAAATTAAAAAAAAAATTAAAAAAGCACTGAACATAATTACCAAGATCATTAATTGAGTGTACCATCTTTTTCAATAAAATTTTGATATGAATAAAATAAAAATAAATCTTAATTAATTTATAAAGAAATTATCTAACTGATAAACTTGGCAATTTTTTAGCTTTAGAATAACTTTTTGTTTAAAGGTGCCTAAATCAGGCTACATCAATGTACTTGACTATAAAAGCCCAAAAGATTTAGCTGACTATTTGCTCTATTTGGACAAGAACAAGACTGCCTACAATTCTTACTTCAAATGGAAAAAGTATGCTTTATTCAAAGATCGACTTGTTTTTAGTAATTTTTGTGACATGTGTATTCAGCTTAATTTGGAAAATTACATACCAATATGGCATAATGTAATTCAAAATATTGGTGAACATTGGTCCAAAAATGAAAACTGTAAAACTGCAAAATTTGATAACAATGACAATTTTAAGCTAGTTAATTTTACCAAATAAATTGTTAAATATTTTTATGTTGTAATTTGTTTTAATTATATAATTTTGGTTGCATTTTTTTACCAAATATGAGAAAAAATTCTAGAATAAAATTATGTTGATATGTTGAGATATTTTGCCTATTCATTCGAAACATTATCTTTCATTTTGAAAATTATTGCCAAACATTACCAACAAATGAAGCCACACTTCTTACTAAGTTTGATTTTCTCGTTTGCTTTAGGTATCTATGGCGATTCATGTACCCCTAATCCGTGCAAGAATAATGCTGTAAATAATCCACTAAATTAAAATTTAATCTTATCTATTTAATTTTAAATTAAAAGACTTGTAAAGATAAGCTTTTTGGCTTCGATTGTGTTTGTCAAAAAGGCTTTACAGGAAAACTCTGCGAAATAAAAAATCCTTTTTACCATTGTAATCCAAACTTGTGCCAGAATAATTCCACTTGTGTTTCCACAATGACCGATTTCATTTGTGAATGCAGTGACCAGTTCTATGGTAAATATTGTGAGAACAAAAATACGGCCATAGACTGCCGTTCAAATAACTGCTTTAACAATGGTGTATGTCAGCAAATTGGAAATAGCTTTACATGCAAATGTAACCAAGGCTATTTGGGTCTTTTTTGCCAAAATAAAGACTCGCCTTGTTCTTCATCATCTTGTCTAAACAATGGAATTTGCAGTGTTGTTGATGCCAGACGGTACAAATGTTATTGTACCGAAGAATATTATGGCTCAAGATGTGAAAAATGTAAAATTTAAAGATTAAAAAAATAATAAATAAATATTAATATGAATTTTCTATACAATTAGATGATTATTATAGACTGAGGAGGGTTTTATTTTTTAGTTTTCTGTATGGTCTGTCGATTCTTGCCATTATGGTTTCAGTTTTTGGACTAATTTTTTGGCTGACAAGAAGCAAGCTACGACAACAAAGAGAAAATAGCAGACGCCAACAGAATATTAATACCATTATGGGTCAGAATTTTGAAATGCGCAATCCAGATTTGGACCCGCCTGTCAAACAACCAGTCAATTTAAATGCTGATAGATCTAGAACTAATGGCACTAGTTTTTTTTAAATTTATTATTAAATTTATAGCTAATAATTTATTTTATTCTAATAAAGCTCATTAGTGATTTTTTAGGGATTATAATATTTATTAGTAATAAATATTTTTTAAAGATCTATTTAATTATATAAAGTCAATTATTTAAATAAAGATTATTTAGATAAGTTATTTTTTTAATTATCATCTTTATTAATTCAAAAATATCAACTAAAAAAAGATTAATTTTTTTAAATGAACAGCATAGATAAAATACTTAAAATTAATTTTAAGTAAATTTTTCAAACCAATTGTCCAATGTAAACACTCTGTGGATAAGCTTGTGCCAACTCTGGCCATTGAACAATCAACGAGTCAGCTATCTTCAAATTGTATAAAATTTTTCCAGTCAATGATAGCTTTTTAACTCTGCAAATGCTTTCTACATAGACAATTTTACATTTTGGTATAAGAAAGAGAATACGAGATAAAACAAAAGTAATAATACAGCAAGGAATGCATGTACCAGGACCGTTTACCAAAAGTAACTGTGGCTGTATGCGGTAAATGAGTGGAATGGAGCTGAAAATGGCAAGAATAGTGGTAAAAAAAGAGGTCAAATAGCTCTGGCCTACTGACCGACTCCTCTTTATCAAGTTGATACTGTAGTCAAACTTTTTGGCTTGATGCCTCAGTTGTTCTAGCTTTTGGGCACTCATTTTGTCTGTTTCGGCAATTATAAACTCAATTGGTCTGTACACTTCCAAGTCTATTCCGCTCAAAAGCTTGATCATTTCGCCAGTGTGACCACCAGAGCCTAGAACAACCGCTGTCTTTACACTCATTCTTAATTAAAACTAATTTTAAAGCTAAATTATTTATTGATAAAAAAACCCATCACGGTTTATCCACTTAACTTTATAAAAATTTTAAACCAATTAATTTTATTTTCAAGATTTTACATAATTTTCTTGATTAGAAAAAAAAAAAATTTACAACAAGCAAAAATGTTTATTCAATCAGTAAACGACTCATTTGGTTCAGATTCCCTATTGCCACGGAAAATGTCAGCTGCTATCTTTGGCAAACTTAGTCTTTCCATGAAGCCAATGCCGATGTACCTGCCCGGATTGGCAACCAAATTTAGACCATTCAAAGTGGATTGGTATACAAAATTGTTCACCAGCTTGGACTTGAGCTTTTCAATCTGCTGTGTTTTGTGGTGCTTTTCGTAATATTGCCAATTAGCAGACCACACGATTACAGCTCCTTTAAACATTTTTTTAAACCAATAAATGTTAATTATATCCAGAAAAAAGCAGGTGACTACCATTAGATGCCGGAAGTACTTTAATTTGGTCCATAGGGGCGAATCGAGCACTGAATACACTTTAAACCAGTACACTGGTATGGTCATTATACGAGCCATGAAAAAAACAAAGGTCATTGATATACCATTGAGGAAAAAGTGAACAGAATCTTTGGAATAGCCGCATGCGTACAAAAACCATCGCATGTTTACCAATGGAGTTGAAAATTCGACTATAAGCCGAAAGTTTGCAAAATATGGCATCACAGAATAAGCCTTTGATAAAAAAATTAATATTATATGATTTTTATCATAAATTAATAATTTCTAAATTATCAAATTAATATTTAATAAAATTTTAAGCATATAATCAACTTCAATTAATCAATTAAAATATTTTATTTGATTTTTTTTTATTCAATAAATTTCTCAAGAAATTTTGGACTTACCAGAGAATTGTAGTATCCAAATAGGGATAAAAAGTGGTGAAAAATTGTAAAAAAGTCCCCTATCATGCCATAATTGAGTACCATAATGGTCAAATCGTACAGAATATAGCCTACCACAATTGAAATGTTTGTTTTGACCAATTCAGAGTCATAGATAAGTGGTGAGGCGGACAAAGCCTTGTCTACTATCAGTACATAACTGCATATTAAACTAACCACCAAAGAAAAAACTGTCGACGTCACCCTTTATTTATTATAAATTATTTGTTTCCAAGATAGAAATAAAGCTAAGTTTACCTTGTATTCCATTCGATTTTGTGCTGTGCCGAAAGTCTATCATATGCTGTGCAAAGCTTTCTGGATACTTTTGGTGACACGACCAAAAACAAGGCTGTGAACGCGATATAAGCATAGGCTATTATGGCCAAATATTCACTGTCAAATTTGAAGCTCGATTCATCAACTATTCGTAGCATTTCTCTATATCATATCTATAAATATATATTTATCTAAAATTAAAAAAATATTATAAAAATTTTCTTTTTATGATAAAAATAAGAGTTGATTTTGAAAAAGGTGTGCTACCTAATGGCTGCAAAAACAATCAATCATCTAGAAACAAAAACAAAGATAAAAAAACTAATAGATAATTTATAAAAACTTTATTCGATATTATTTAAATTATTACAATCAAATTAAATTAAGTTCGAGTCGATTTAAGATTTAATTAGGACACGATTTAGATATTAATAACCCTGCTAAGCTTTTGAATACGGTTAAGTAACAAGTCCCCTTTTTTGACTGTTTCCTGGTACTGCCAGTTTTTGTTGTCCGGTCGATTGGTCTCAACAATTCCGTTTACTTTGTCAATTTTGGCATGAAGTCTTCCAGCTGATATAAATCTTGACAACTCTCTTAAAATCAAAACCATTTTAAAAGACCTTTACTTTACGGTCCAAAGAGACATACTTGTCCATAAATTGGGCCGAAACACCGAAGGCATTGGCCATATTTGCCAATGTAACACTCGAATAGGACTCCAACAGCTGGTTATAACCAATAATTCTCATTTCTCTCACATAGTACTGATAGTGGCGGAAAAAGTACCGGTCCGACTTCATGTATTGCTCCACGTAAGCTGGACAAATTATAAATTAGTTTAATTATTAAAATTTCAATATAATTAAAATGGCTGATTTAATTTAATTTTTTAAATAAAATTCAAATAATTTATATAAATTATAATAATAATTTTTAATAAATTTTAATTTTAAAGTTTTTTTTTTTAAATAAATTTTCTAATTATCTTTAATAATTAATAAATATATTTAATAAACATTAAGATTATATATTTTTTTAATTCTTGAATAATAATTAGTAATAAGATTTAATCTAATTTAAATAAATTGAACATTGTAAAATATCCTACCTAGAGCCTTGAAAAACTCGGCATACCGGCACTCGTATATTGAGAATAGATAATTTTTGATCTGAGGTAGACCGTGAAGAATTTCCAAAATTTCAGCGCCCTTGCAAACTTTGTCTCTTAGCTGGGTCCTTGGCAAAGCAAGCACAGTGCTGAAAATGGTGTAAATGACAAATGTGCTGTAGTCCATCAGCTCGTATGAAGTGAATGTGGCGACTGTTTCCAGAAAGCGTTGAGAAGCTGTTTTGAAGTCACGCATGATGACCGCGTGAAGTCCTTGGTAGACCTTGAGGCGATTTCGGCGGTCCCAGTCGCCTCCTTCTTCAATTAGAGTGTTGGCCTTTTCCAAATTGCGACTGATCAGATCGTAGTCAAGGTAGAAAAAGCCTAGTCTAATTTGGTGAAAGACCAAGTCAAGTCGGTTTCCCAGACTGGTTGTTTTCTCATATGTTTTTCTAAATTGACTGAGAGAGGCTTCTCTGTCGCCAATGAGAGACAAGTACTCGGCCTTTGCCAAATTGGACTCGCGGATCTCCGTGTCACCAAGGTTTTTCTCGGCGTCCTCGATCTTCGAGTCCAATTCCTTGATTTTGGCACTGTTTTCTGCCTGCATTTTGCTTAATAAGGTCTTGTCAAGCGACCAATTTAGGTCTTTACAGCACTCTACATAAAATGGAGCCATGTCTTTTTAATAAAAGATAAGAATACTTTTTTTGTTAATTTTATTTTATTTAAAAAATGTCAATTACTATCAGCTATTATCTCTTTCATAAGGATCTCTTTTAAAGAGCTTTCATTAGAGGATTTTGCCAGACTAGTTTTTGTTTGTTGTTCCTGCATTAGGACGAACTTGTGCTGGGCTAGTTCGAGCTTTGGAACTTTTGGTAAACCCTCTTCCATTTTTGAATGAGATATTTTATTTTTTTTGGCGAAATAACTTGTTGATTAGAATGAAAATAATTTATTTTAAGAAAAATGGTTGGAAAACGTGATGATGAATCGATTTTAAAGAAATTTTTCATAATTTTGGAAATTTTATGATCTCATTGTGATTGTAAATGCAATGAGAAATTGCTAAGGGCAGATATTTCATTACATTAAGTCAACATGGAATTTTTAAATTAATAATTTAAAATAAGATAAAAAAATTTGCCAAAATAATTAAATCTTACAGATCGAGATAATATTCTCAATTGATTCTTTATTTAAAAGATAAAATTTTTAATAAACTATTAAATCAAATCCGTGATAGTATAGTGGTGAGTATCCCCGCCTGTCACGCGGGAGACCGGGGTTCAATTCCCCGTCACGGAGCCTTTTTTCTCTTTTTTATTAATATTATATTAATTAATAAAAATAATTAGTAAATAAAATTCTAAAAAGTTTAAATAATAATTTTTTGTCACCCTCCTCTTTTCTCAACCGGGCTTGGGACCGGCTTTGGCAGAGTTATGACGGCCCAAACTTTCCCTAAGAAGTCAGTGGGACGTTCATCATAAACAGCGCCACTCATCCGAGCACTTAATGGCTGCGAACTCGGCAACTATTTAGACTAGCTTGGAACCACAAACCAAGCGACTTTTACCAAAAAGTCTTAACTTAAGGCTTCCAAAGTTACGTACTGTCTGCAGAGGGTCAGCTGTACAGCAGATTCTCGCTCCTTTCGGATTCTATACTGGGAGATGGTCGAAGCCAGCGGCGCCCTCATACGACAAGACTTGGACAAAGACCCGTAGGCCTATGTACCCGCCATACAGCTCTTCTGCAGACTACGTGAAAGACCACATGCACATACGATGCATGTGGCTGCCACCACCCTCCTCTTTTTTCATCAGGGCTTGGGACCTGCGGATCGGCAGAGTTATGGTGACTGCTTTTTGACTCCATTTTCCTAAAAAGAAAATTTTTCAATTTTAAAAAATGAAATGGCTTTTTGCCAAAAGAACATCCTTTTTATACCCCTTTGGTGTTCAGAGCAATTTAACTAATTTAACTAATTTAGTTAATTTAGCTTTTTCTGGTGACTATTTTAAAATAAAATAATAGGGATATTGTAGCCACATTTAGACAGTGATCGTCTCTTCTTATCATTCATAAAAAATAAAGAAATGTTTTTTTGTTTTATATTAATAAAAAAAAGAATTGATTAGCTTTAATTTTAAATTTGATTAAACAATAAAAACAAAATAGGATAAAAATATAATAAAATTTTTGATTTAAGTATTGAAATCAAAAAATTTTCTCTTTATTAATATCTACATCTGTATAAGATGATCCATTTGTATGAAGCACTGGTGGTTCAGTGGTAGAATGCTCGCCTGCCACGCGGGCGGCCCGGGTTCGATTCCCGGCCAGTGCATTTTTTTATTTTTTTGTTATTAAATTAATAAAAATTAAAAATTTTAAATAATCAAAAGAAAAAAATTTGCCCAACGGGAGGATCGAACTCACGACCTTCGCGTTATTAGCACGACGCTCTAACCAACTGAGCTAGCCGGGCTTATTTTTTTTATCTGTAAATTATTAATAAATTATCTATTTTTATTTAAAAAATAAATAATTATAAATTCATTTTATCTGAATATTGACTAAATCACTAAATTAATAAATAAAATGGTTTTATGACCAGTTTATGTAAACTGCTAATATAGAAATATTTTGATTTGTTTTATTTTTATTTTTAAATTTTTAAAATTTTGGAGATGATTTTGCGAAATAAGAATTATAAAAATATAAATCATTTACATTTTTATATAAAGATTTATTAAATCTTTAATTTCAATTGTTTTATATATTTTTCAGAAGAAGTTAATTAAATAATTATTAGTTTATTCTCTTTTCGTATGAGTATTACGTAATTTACTTTTTTAGATCTAAAATAAATCTAAAAATTATCTTAATTTCTAAATAAAATTTACCGTAATGCCTTGCCCCCTAATGCGGCACTTATTTTCAGAATTCTGGATTTTAATGCATGCATTTAACCCACTTTTTTTTCCAGATACGCTTCGACTAAAAATGCTGCAGTTAATGTCAAAATTTTGGTAAAAATGCCGCATTAAATATGTAAAAAATAATAAAAATTTTTTATTATTAATTTTAATTTTTTTTATTTTTTAATTTTGATTATTTTTAAATATTTTTTACATATTTAATGCGGCATTTTTACCAAAATTTTGACATTAACTGCAGCATTTTCAGTCGCAGCGTATCTGGAAAAAAAAGTGGGTTAAATGCAGCATTAAAATCCAGAATTCTGGTTTAAAGTGCAATGCATTAGGGGGCAAGGCATTACGGTAGTTAATTTCTTTAATGGTTTCAATAATCAAATATCCCTTTACCAAATAATGATTTTATTTATTTTTAAATCTAAAAACTAATATTAACAATTTATATTAATAAAGAAAAATAAGTCTATGTATTTATCTTTTCATAAAATCAAGAGTAAAATTTTGAAAATTAAATTTAATTCCTAAAAGATATTTAGACTAATTTTTGAATTAATTAAAATTAATCTGTTTCAATTAGCCTAAAATTTTATTGTTTAATTCTGTAATTAAACTTTTATTTGAGCAAATAGAATTGTTAATTAAAATAAATATTTTTTCTATTTTTTTAGTTCTATCTGAAATTCTCCTAAAAATCATTCAATTTAGTTATAATTAATTTAAGTTTTAGAATTTTTCAATATATCTATTATTCCTTACAAAAACTTATCTTTTAACAAATACAAAATTTAAACCAAAAAAATTTTATCAATTCACACTAATCAAATTTTCTCCAAGTCCATTCAGATAACTTGTATAAAATTGGCAAACAAGTTCTCACCTCTTTTGACCATTTTCCAAATAAATTTTTAAATTAAACTTATAAGCTCTCATGCCATTGCCAATTAGCTGGTCTAAATGCACCTAACAACTACTTTGGCTTCAAAATAAAATCGCTTTTAAAACTCTTATACAAGTCCAGCCATACAAGTTGTTAACTTTTGAGCTCAAAGACTTGATATTCTTCCGCCAAGTTAATTGTAAAATTAACCAAATAAATAGGCTCTTGAGCGCAAAACTCTGGCTCTAGAAACAAGACTGCTTTTAGTTTAAAGAATAGACCAATTTAAGCTAATAAACAAATTAAATATTAGCTCGAGTCCTACCCGGTATCCAAGATCAAACTAATTTCTTGTTTTTATTGTTGACGCACTAAATTAAACCATTATATAAATTAAAATTTTCTAATTAAATTTTTCATTTGTCCAAAACCTAGTGCCAAGAGAGCTCTTTAATTTATTTAAAGCATAAAATTGGCAAAATAAAAAACAAAAGCGAGAGCTTTTTGAACAGGGAGCTCTAATGGCACTTGAAAATCTTCTTGGTATTTCACATTGGCTGTTAATTAAAGCCACACTCTACTCACTACTTCTTGTCAACTAATTAAAGCCAGATAACTTCTTAGTAGCTAAGGAATTACGTTCTAATTCATAAACATTAAATGTTTCTTACTTTAAAATTAATTTCTTGAAAAATTAAAAAAAAAAATGCCTCCACGCAGGCAACCAATTTCTTTGGAACTAAGACGCGAGTATAAGGAGCTGAGAACCCCTGGCCGATTGTCTGGTATAATTGATTTTCATTTAAATGGCAAAAATAGATACATGAAAATAAATCAGCCTTTGTATTCCCAAAATGCGTCGCGGACCGTCTCACCGCGCTCGAGTCCGGTGCGAGCCAACGCCAACCGATTCAAGAACCCAGTACTTAGCCGCTACGAAGATAGCGGCGATGAGGAGTACGAGGCCAAGAGATATGTGTTTGATTTTGAACAGGAGGACACAGAGGCCAATAAGGAAAAGAAAAAGAAGACACGGCGTCGGGTCAGGCATAATGGTGACCAGGACGAGAGGAAAATTGATGAGAAAAAGGTCGACAGAACTGTCAAAATGATCGAAGACTTGCTCCAGGAGGAAAAAAAAGGTGCCAAAGCCAGAGACAATGAGACAGAGCCAGACGAAGAGATTAAGCAGGCATATTTGCGCGAGAAAAACATACAGGTCAATTTGAGTACCAAGGACTCCGAAGATGTGGACAAAATTGCCAAAAAGCCCAAAAAGAATAAAACCGCAGATGTTGAGTCGAAAAAAAATACAAGCACACAGACTCCCAGAGACGTATTCTTCTTTTTCTCCTTTAGAATAAAAATTTATCTTATCTATTTTTTTTTTCATTATCTTATCTATTATTAGATAGTTGAGCAAATGAAAAATGATCATTTGAGATTTGCGGAAAATGGAAGTGTGTATGTTAAAAAGCTGGTAGATGATGTGGAAATTATAAACCAAGAGGAGAACAAAGAGGATTCGACAATGGGAAAGTTAAGTAAGGAAAAAGGCACAAATAGTTTAGGTCTGAGCATGGAGGGAAATAATGGTGTTAATATGGCAATTATAAAAGGCAAAAATAAAGGCCTGGACAAATCGAACAAATTGGATGATGACGATCAAATATTGTTGAGGAAAAAGTACCAAAATTTGGAAGAGTTGATTAGTGTTCTGATGCAAAAGGGCTCAGATGACAATTATTTAAAGCTAGCTAAGCTGTTTAGGCTAAAAGTGCTCATCGAATTGGCCATGAAAATGGTGGGCAGAAAGTACAAAGACATTGGCAATGATGAGAGAAATGCGTTGGAAATGCATGCCAATCGTTTTCACACAACATATCCGATGCCTGGCGAAGAAGAGCCCTTGAAGGAGCTTGACGAGCATGGCAAAGTGACCAGTAGGCTTCCAATCAAAATAGTTCAACATGACTCAATGGCCAAGATTGATCTAAATAGCAAATTTTTGATCGATCCGGCCGATTTGCTGAAAATCTATTCAAATAATATCATTAAGCATGCACATGAAAGCACCAATCTAGACGTAAATTTGGAATTTAATTAATTAAATTTAATTAATTTTTTTTTTCTCAAGTTTGATAATATAACTGTCACAATTCCAGGCAAGTTTTTAAGTTTTATAGTTGGTTGTCACGGCAACCAATTTTTGTCCAGCTTAATTTAGGTTTAAAAGTTTTAAAGCAATTAGATATAATTTTTATTTAACCAAGTATATCTATTATAAAAGTTGTTGACATACAACTTGCTAATTAAATAATAAAAAACTCAATTGATTATAATTTATTAATATTAAAATTTTATTAATTATTAAAGATAGATAGCAGAAACAAAGAAAAAAAATATATGTATTTTTAAAATTTATTTTTGAACTTTTATTCAATTTGGAAAAATGATGACAATCAACTCTATCAAAATTGTCATTTAATTAATTAATTAAATATTTGGCAATTTTAATTTTAAAAACCAAAAATATGCCTTAAACTAAATTTTTATTTGAAAATGTGCAGCGGCCTACGGTGCCCATCAGCGTGAAGCAATTAAGACTAGCTTAAACGAGGCATCGGACAGAGATGATGTGAAAATTTTGACCAGGCCAGTAGCTGCTACAGTTATACAAAACAACAATAACCCGGTCCGAAGTGATTTGGACATGTTTAAGCTTGTATTTGACATGACCGATAACTCAATGGACGCCTCGGTCATAAAGATACACGAAGGCAAGGACTTTCAAGTAGTGTCCAATGTAGGAGATGCCAGCTTTGGTGTACATGACATTGACCAGCGAATAGTCGATCATATAATCAAAGAACGTGTAGCACATCATGTCAAAATAGGCAAAGAAAACTTGACCAGCACCAGTATTGAGACAGTTAATGCGTATAACCATTTGATAAAAAGCCTCAAGGATACGGTGGTCCAGAGCAACTCTGTATCGGTCGATTTGGCCACTTTGGAGGAGAAAATGGGAGATAAACCAGAGTCGAGCAATGAAGTCATAATAACCAAGAAACTAATAGGTAAACGCTTATGTAAAGACATTTACGATTGGTCACTGGTGCACATAGAAAAAGCCATTAACCAAGCTGACATGGATGACAAGCATTTTGATGAAATAATCCTAATTGGCTCTGAGACCAAATTTCCAGGCTTTAAAGAACTGCTTAAAGAGGCCTATCCAAAGAAAAAAATTAGCTTTGTTTCCGAAGAGGATTTGGCTGTTGGTGCAGCCATTGTGGTAAGTTGAAAAAAGCGAATTATCTTTTTGAGATTGTGCAGATTGCTGAGTGTTTTTTTTTTCCAAAAGGGCAAGAAATTAAAGTATCAGCAGATTAAAGTAACAGAGGTTTTGTGCAAATCAATTGGTATTGGTCTTTATACAGGGGTGATTACCTATTTGTTGTTTAGAAATAATTCATTGCCATGTGTGGGAGGTTGCGTGTACAGCACTCTTGTAGATGATCAAGAGACAATGGTTCTAGATGTGTATGAAGGCGAGCGGCCACATGTCAAGTTTTGCCGCTATTTAGGCGAAGTGACCATTTACAATTTGCCAAAAGGAGAAGCTGGAAAGATAAAATGCGAAGTGTATCTTAAAATGAACAATGAAGGAATACTTGAAGTAACTGCCAAAGAGCTGAGTAGTGGACAGTCTTTGGAAACAGCCATAAATGCCAATCCGGAAAATTTTGACCCTGACGATGTCAACAACAACACCGAACTGGACCCAGTCGAAGCAGAGCGCTACAAAAAACCTGACTACGACTTTGTGTATCAACTAGAAACACTTGACGAGTTTCTTGAGTCAATAAGTCTCAAATTTAGAAAGCATAAGGCTAAAGCCAACATTCTGGAAAAAGTATTCGAAACCAAAGAATGGCTTTATAAAAACAGAAAAAATGTCACCATTAAAGAAATTCAGCAAATTCGAAAGGCAATCAATACATTCTTGAAAAATATAGATAAAGTTTGAAATTGTAAATTTTAATTTAATTATTCTCATTTATTAAAGTAATAAAATTTGTTAAAATTCGTGTCTTTTTCTCAAGATAAAAATTAAATAGTTGATTAAAATTAATTGTATTTATTTTTTATTATTTATAATTTTCAAAACTAAGAAATATTATCTTTGAATTTGATAAATTTAATTAATTTAGTAATTGCCTACGAGTAAAAATGTTTGTAAAGCTTTTTTTTTTAAATTATATAATAAAATCGCATTATGTAAATCTGGTTTTTAGAGATAATCAACAAAATGTAGGCACCCATTGTAAGTAATGAATTTTCAAACTTTTAGAATAATAAACAAACAAGCTCCTATCTAATAAATAAGTAAATAA
The DNA here is from genome assembly GCA_016802295.1 of Brachionus rotundiformis. Taxonomy (NCBI): domain Eukaryota; kingdom Metazoa; phylum Rotifera; class Eurotatoria; order Ploima; family Brachionidae; genus Brachionus; species Brachionus rotundiformis. Next base: position 312,281 of record JAESIW010000166.1, read on the forward strand.
TTTTTAATTGTTTATTTTAAATTTAAATATACAAACAATTATATATACTTGAATAAAAATCAAAATAAAGGTGTTTATTGTGTTTCTCAATCATGAATACTTTGGCACGGTCTAAAAAGGTTCAAGAAAATTTCGAAATGTCTTTAATTTATTACATAACTTTAATTAATCAAATTAATTGATTATTTTTAAAGAAATATGCGTTTTTTGATACATCAGAAATTTAGTTGTATATTAAAATAAATAAGGCATTCAAATTTTGGTCTGAATTTTTTATTTGATTAAAAATATAATTATTAAAATAAAATTAATAATAATTTAATTGAAATTCTCTTTCTTTCCTTGTTTAATAGTTCGACTTAGAGCTGCATAGTCAATCATACCATTTTGAACCTGAATGCTATGCATTAGTTCATCAATCTTGATAAATTAATAAATTTAAAAATATAAAAATATTATTTTAAATTAAATTACTTCGTCTGAAGCAAATCTATCTGCCATAGTGGTAATGGCATGACGGAAATTTTCCTCTGATATAAATCCGGTTCCTTTTTCATCAAAACATGATAGAGCATTTTTAATAACCTCTTCTGAATCAGTGATGTTCATTTTCATGCCGAAGAGAGTGAGAAACATGGTAAAGTTGACGGGTCCAGAGGCTTCGCCTAGCATCGAGTCGATCATTTCGTCGCATTCGGGTTTTCCAAGAGATGCGAAAATGTCCTGTAAATCTTCTTTAGTTATGAAACCATCTCGATCTTGGTCAATCATGAAAAATGCTTCCTTAAATTCTTGAATTTGGTTCATGTCAAACATGGAAAATACATTTGATGTGGCTCGGTGAGCCCTTTTTTTAATAGAGCATTTTTTTTTCATAGACATTTTGAATATCTAAAAGATAAATTTTCAGAATTAAGTTCTATTTATAAGGCCAAAGAAAAGAATAAATTATTATAGTCTAGCATAGTGTAGCCTTTTTTTGGTTTGTTAATTTTAGAATTGTTCATATCAGGTCAAATAATCAGAAGTTAGTATAAGGAATAATCAGGAAAACCTTAAGAATATGTTTGTAAAAGAATATCAAAAAAGTTAATAAATTTTAAACCATAATTAAATGATTTAAGATATTTTCAGACAAAATAATTAAATTAAGATAATAGTCTCAATTGATTCTTTATTTAAAAGGTTAAATTTTTAATTAACTATTAAATCAACTCCGTGATAGTATAGTGGTGAGTATCCCCGCCTGTCACGCGGGAGACCGGGGTTCAATTCCCCGTCACGGAGCCTTTTTTCTCTTTTTTATTAATATTATATTAATTAATAAAAATAATTAGTAAATAAAATTCTAAAAAGATTAAATAATAATTTTTATCACCCTCCTCTTTTCTCAACCGGGCTTGGGACCGGCTTTGGCAGAGTTATGACGGCCAACCTTTCCCTAAGAAGCCAGTGGGACGTTCATCATAAACAGCGCCACTCATCCGAGCACTCAATGGCTGCGAACTCGGCAACTATTTAGACTAGCTTGGAACCACAAACCAAGCGACTTCTCTCTCTCTTTCAATTGAGATAAAGTCTTAACTTAAGGCTTCCAAAGTTACGTACTGTCTGCAGAGGGTCAGCTGTACAGCAGATTCTCGCTCCTTTCGGATTCTATACTGGGAGATGGTCGAAGCCAGCGGCGCCCTCATACGACAAGACTTGGACAAAGACCCGTAGGCCTATGTACCCGCCATACAGCTCTTCTGCAGACTACGTGAAAGACCACATGCACATACGATGCATGTGGCTGCCACCACCCTCCTCTTTTTTCATCAGGGCTTGGGACCTGCGGATCGGCAGAGTTATGGTGGACTGCTCAGTTGACTCCATTTTCCTAAAAAGAAAATTTTTTTTTTTCAAAAATTTTTAAATTTAAAAAATGAAATGACTTTTTGTCAACAGAACATCCTATTTATACCCCTTGGTGTTCGGAGCAATTTAACCAATTTAGTTAATTTAGCTTTTTCTGGTGACTATTTTAAAATAAAATAATAGGGATATTCTAGTTAATTATACAGTGATCATCTCTTCTTATCATTCAAACAAGATAAAGAATTGTTTTTTTGTTTTATTTTAATAAAAAAAAGAATTGATTAGCTTTAATTTTAAATTTGATTAAACAATAAAAACAAAATAGGATAAAAATATAATATAATTTTTAATTTAAGTATTAAAATCAAAAAATTTTCTCTTGATTGGAAAATTTAATATCTACATCTGTATAAGGTGATCTATTTGTATGAAGCACTGGTGGTTCAGTGGTAGAATGCTCGCCTGCCACGCGGGCGGCCCGGGTTCGATTCCCGGCCAGTGCATTTTTTTATTTTTTTCTTATTATATTTAATAATGTTGAATAATTAAAAAACTTTTTTTCTTATTTTAAAATTTTATTTAACAAATCAATTAAATAATTTTAATTCTTCAAGCAATTTCAGGTAACGGTTTTAAAATGTTCAAAATCTTAATTAATATGATATTAATTAATATTGAATATTTATCCTTCATTTCCCAATTTTTTAATTTTTTGTAATTTTTTTGTTTCTATACAATCAATAAATCGATCCAATCTCGACTTTTTACCATTTACTTTTACTTTTTCAATACTCATTTGTTTATCATTCTCTCGATATATTAATTAAAATTATTTTTATTTTTTGTAGATAACTTGTTAAAAAATCATGTTTTTTTATTTCTTTAGATTAAATAGTTTAAAATCATATTTATGAAATATTTTTTATATTTTAATTAAATAAATAAATAAAACTTTTGGGGATGTTTTCTCAATTAATCTGAATCTCAATAACTGAATCTTTTAACTTTAGGTAAATTAAAAAAGTAATTCTTATATAATATTATTGTATAATGCCTTTTTATTATTTATTATGAATAAAAGCATATTTTAAATTGTAGTTAATTTGAATTAATTAAAAATCTCTTATTTTTATTTAATATTTTTATTCAAAAAAATGAAATACTTTAAAATCAAAAATTGAGATAAAAATGCTGTCTGGTTGACCATTGTCCATAGGTAATTGATTGACTGGTTGAACAGTAAAACATGGCTACCTGTCAGATAGGAAATTTTGACCACCTTTTGCTGCCAAGAGCCACGGACTACTATTCGAAATTTTCTTCTTTACTTTTCTAACTAATCCCTAAAAATGCTGAAATATGCCTCAATTTATACCTAAATTTAAAAAGCTCTTTAAAAAAATAATTAATAACTAACAAATTTAGCTTGAAAAATAAAAATAAAATATTTTTTATTGATGATTAAAAAAAACTTTTCTCAAAGTCTGTTCTCTTTCAGCAATTGTAATCGAATAGTTTATTTAGTTATCTTGAGCAGGAGTAATTATGAGCAGAGGGTAAAAGTAGCGGTGGTTGAAGGAGCTAAATCGGGAGCAAAACAAACAAATAATGATAAGTAAATTATTTATCGTGATGTTATAACTTGGAATTATCAACGCTTATTATCTGTTCGCTTTTTGTTTTTATCAGGCTTAGAATAGTGCTTATTTCAACTGGTTTTTATACCAGAGCGAAGACCGCACATTGCCAAATTCGGACCGATTCAAATGGTTGGAATTTGCTGCTTGGCCATATATAATGCATACAATTAAACTATTTGAAATTAATTAACTCGCAATATACCAGCTTTTTAGGCACATATGTTGTTGTTATTGTTGCAATTGACTAACCAAATTACGATCATCAATATGCTTAGAATAATAAAGCAAAAGCATTTTTGGATTCATGTTGTTTGCCAGAGTAATTGGATAGGCTTGACTTGAAAGATTTACTTGTAGTTTTAATTGTTTTCAGGTTCTTACAAATAAACAACTTTGGTATTAAACAAATATTCAATATATAAGCATTCCATTAGTCTTTAATTATAGCTCTATAATCCTTAAAATAAGATTTTCGGCCTCATTGTTTTACTTTAGCTTGGTAAATAAATCATATGTTTTCCAAAATAAAGTTATTTTTAAAATAATTTTTTTTGAATCATGAAAGTGGTAAAATTAAAGTTGAATAATAAATTGGTAATTGCTTAAAACAGAAAACTGTTTCCAAGTTATTTGATGAAACAAAATTAGAATGCTTGAATGGACCACTTTTACCAATTTTTTTAAAGGAACTCAAGATTCCATACCAGATATCTTGAATTCTTATGACAAAATATACTAGATGTTGAAATAGAAGATTATAAATTTTTAGTTAGTTTATTAAATAAAAAAAAATTGCTTGTTAGTTAAGAAATATTATTTTTATAATTGTTTTATTATTTAGCTTTGATATAAATAATTCATTTCTTATGAAAAAAACTATGAAAATAATAAAACTACTGATCAGCGTCTTGAAAAATTAGACGGCCATGGCAAAAGATTAAATAAATTGAACTAAAGATTCTAAATAATTAAATATATATTTTCTTTTTTAAATTTTATTAATAAAATCTCTATCATAAATCAAATTAAGTTTTCATTTAAGCATTCATATTTAATAATTATCAGTAAATCGAACCGTAAATAATTCTATACAAATTTTCTACATATGCTCAAATCAATTTTATTAAGTCATTTTAATTATATTGCCTAAAATGATTTAATAGAGATAGTCTGGCTTTTTAGTTGTTGAATAGATGTTTCTTTAAATTTTTGTAAAATGATTTGATAATTTCAATAATAATTGATAGAAGGCTTAATAGCAAACAATGCTATCATGCATTCAATTTTTGCAATCGAGTTTAAACGAGTCTTAATCAATAAATTAATTGAGACTTAGTAGATAAATATTTCTGCTTTATCACTAATGAGATTTTATTTTTTAAAAATTTAAACTCAAAATTTAAAAATATTGATTCATAATAGCTTTTTTAAATATCATTTTATGCATTTAACAAATAAATAGATAAGTATCATTTTCAGCACTTATCAATTTAGAAAATTAATCAACAGCTTATATCTCAATTTATATTTTGTTTTTTTTTAAAACTTATATTAAATTTGATTTACTTAAGAAAATTAATTCTGAAGGGGTTCAAAAAGTAAAATTGAATTAAATGATATGCGATTATGCAACTGATAAGATAAATTTTTTATAAATTTAATAATAAAAAACATAAATTTTATTTCTGAATTTATTTTTTAACTTTAGTTCTAAAAAGTTTAATTAAAAATGCTTGTTTCCGATTTTCATTTAATAAATAGATTTCTATTAAGAAATTAACATGTCAAAATAAGTATAAAAAATAATATTTTTGCCAAAAAAAAGTCAAATATAAACTTTTCAAACAATTTTAATTGGAAAATCAATTTTGAAAATAAAATTGGTCCCTTAAGCACCTAAATTTTATTCCACTTGTAACCATTTACGTAAAAATTAATATTTAAAAAGTAATGTTGATCGATATTCAACATTTAATTTTCAAGCATGAATTTTTACATGGTTTAAATCAAGTAGTTTAATAATGGATACCAAAGAAAAAATCGATATTGTTATTTTTGCCAATGTCTTAAATAATGCTCAAGCTCATTAAAAATATTTCTCTTAGACTTGATTTAATAAAAACAGCTCAGATCAATATTTGAAAAATAACATTAAAAATTAACTCTTTGTCAAACAAAAAAAATATTAAAATCTTGAAATTATATTGAACCAAGCTTAAAACTACCAGAAAAAAAAAATTTTTTTAATATCAATAAGAAAATATAGATGCGTAATTCTTTGATAGGCTTATGGATTGTTCCTGTTTTGTTGGCACCAATTTTAATTGAGGCCAACATGAACATCACTCTGTATCCGCTGGATGCATGTGCCACTGCCACTGAACTAAAGGTGGGAGATATATGTGTTTTTGAAATGATAATTAGAGTACCAGTTTCCAATGCGACCATGATGCATGTGGAACTTTTCACTTCAGACAACAGTAGCATTATGATTGCCCAGTTGTGCAAACCAACAATTACTATTGGCAGCAACTACAACATTGCCAAAGCACCTATTCCTGTTCTTTCATCCAGCTTTGAAAATTATCAAGTTTTTTTCATCAGAAAAATTTGTTTTTTTTTTGTTTTAATTTTCTAAGTTTAGTTTGACCAAGCAATAATTGATTTTGGCGTAATAACAAATTCTGGCAGTTCAGCGACTGAGGAGGCTAATTTGATAAAGATAGTGTTTAATGTGGTAATAATTCAAAATAGTGAACCAGACGGAAGCAATATATGGATAACTGCAGGCGCTGAGTATTTTGAGGGTAATGAGATTTGGATCGGCCAAACAAACTACACTTATAGAACAGATACTGATGTAATCAAATTTGTTACACATAAACATATCTATATATATTTTTTTGGCAGAACTCTAGTCCGACTCCGAGTCAGACATTCCTGCCAACTAGTTCTTCAGCCAACACAGAAATAGGAAAATTTGGAACTTTTGAAACGAGATTGACAATTGAAAATCCAAGAGTGGTAAATTTGTCTTTGAGTGCTGAGTCAAGTGATTATGTCAATAATTCAATAACTGTATGCTCTATACATATTAAGGTATTGTTGATTTAATTTTTATAAAAGAAGATTAAAGAAAATAGATAATAATTCTCGAATATAATTATTAAAGTTAATATTAAATTTATATTTGAAAAATTTGAAATTAATTTAAAAATTATTTGTTATAATTTTGTTTCATGATACGATCGGAAAAATTTATGAATTATACTTGGTTAATTTTTTTAATTAATTATAACAAATAAGAGTGCTGGATGGTGCTTCAACTGTTTGGATAGCACAAAAGCATACTTAGGATCTAAATACTCCAAAGAAAAAAACTTGGTCAATCTAAACTTGGGAAATATTGTCAATGTTGGAATAAATAATGGAAATCAAAGCGGAAACAGTTACATAGACATATTGGTAGCTTATAAAGTCTTAGATTGGGCCACTGAAGCGGATACGTCACAAATAACTCTTATGGCAATTGTTAATGGTGTATCAGCATCATTTGTGCATTCTATTACTGTATCAGCAGCAGGAAGTGCAACAATAGTAAAAAAATTTATTATAAAATAAAAATTTTTAACCATTAATTGAAGGCTTCAGTACCAACTGTAACAACATTGGGCATAAATAACCCTGTTTCAATTTACCAAGCGTTTAATATTACGCTTATTATTGAGTTTCCTCAAGATTATAACAATTACTTAGAGGTAGAGTCTATTCCAATTCATGATTCGAATGACGGATTGCCAAGAGCTAAAGTATGCTCGGCTGTGGTTACTTCAAGTGGAGAGAACTTGCCATGTCCAAAGTGTATGAACAACGCAAAGCTAAATCAATTTTCCCTCAATTCTTCTCTATATTCGACCCATGATGGAATGACCTGGTCTCTCGGATCTGTTCTCAACTACAATTTAAGAACTACTGATGATAATCTTGATGTGAATAAAATTACGTAATAAAGTTAAAAAATTATTTTTATTAAATTTAATTAATTTTAATTATCATTTAGTCTTTCAGTTATTGGACAAGTACTCTTTCATCCAAATAACATCGAGGGTTCAAATATATCAATTCCCATTGGTATCACATTCGGAAATCAAACCATTTGGGTTAGTGATAATACAATAGTTATCGCTGGTGGTGCCAACTTTTCGTCAGCAGTAAATAAAAAAATATATATATTTTTTCTAAATTTATTAATTAATTATTATTAAAAAAAGAATGAATCATTGCCAACATTTTCAATTTCTGCTGCCGATAGAGAAACATACACAGCCATGGTAAAGGAGCCCAGAGCGATCTATTTTGACATTTACACGAAGCCAGGATCAGTTTACCAAGAGATGGATATTGAAATTTTAATGCCAGAAACTGCATTAGGAAGTCTTATACCAGCGGCAACTGTGTGTTCTGTCAAGCTCTACTATGTTGGTATATATTCCACATGTGCCCAAAAAAACTTCATCAATAATCCATCCAATAATCAGATTAGCTATTTACAGAGGATGATTAAGTTCAAAAATGATAAAGCTATTGTAAAACTGCCAGCTTTGTGTAATTCAGCAGACAATTCTATTACCATGGACCCTATTGATGGACTAGTCAGATTTTGTAATAATATATATTTAAAAAAATAAACAAAAATGTTACTTTATTTTTATTAAAGTAATTTATTTTCAATTGGACGATGATCCAAATGTGCCTACTTCAAATTATATATCAGTTGGTACAAAATTTACTTCAGATCAAATTTATATAGGTTCTATTGAATACACTAAATCGAACTTATTGCCTACATCACAAGCAACAGGTGTTTATTCATTCACAAATTTAACAAACATTGCCACTACTGGTTCTGAATTTGCATCGGCCAATTTAATAGTAAAAATTCCACCATCAAGTTTGTTCGGCTACAATTTTGAAGCATGTAATTTAAATAATTCTTATTAGAATTTTATTAGTTTAATTTAATTTGAAAAAGCTTTGACAAGTTCGCTGGCAACTGGTGATGCAACATTTTGTACAATTAGAATTTTGAAACAAGGAAACTCTGTCCCGTGCACAAGTCCACTCAAACATTCATTCCAATATTCAAATGATTTGGTCAAAAATTATGACTTTGCTTTGGCTGGACCTATTTGCAGCATAAGTAAGTTTAAATTTAAAAAAAATTAAATTAGCTTTTTTTGTTTTAAATATTTATTTAAGATAATATTTCAAGCAGTGTTAATAATCTAAATGAATGGGACGAAGATTCGGTTAGTTTTCAAATTTTGACTAGACCATCTTACGAAGCTAGTGGGACTTACACTGTTGATTTGGTATTCAAAGATCAATTTTCAAACATAACGTTGAGTACCAATACATACACATTCACATCAGCTAGCTCTTCGGCACCTTTGGATACTCCTAATGTAATTATTATTGTACTATTTGTGTAACAGTTCTCTAATTATTTTAAAGCATACCGTCTCCTTGTTTGAATTTCCTTTAAGACAAATAATTTCACACTGCTGATAAATTAGTACATCAACTAATTTATTTAAATTTACTGCCTTTTTTTAAACTGTTTTGAAAGTTTGAAAAATTGACATTAAAATTTATAAATGATAGATATAACATAAAAAATAAAATTTATTTATTATATTTAAATTAAATACCTAATTTTTAGGTTTAAAAATTATCATCCCCTACCTACTTCTTTAATTAATAAAATACATTGTTTTGAATTTTGAATACATTCACATTTTGTGAAAAAAAAACTTATTTAATGATAGATATATCTATAATTAGAAATATAATGCGAATTAGTTTTTCGCTATTAACTAGAATCAATTTTTTTTTAAAACTTGATTATCCAAAATACAATAATGATTTTAATATTATTCTTAAATTGTTACAATAAATTAGTCAAATTTTAATTAGAACAATTTATTTTTTAGTCTGACTTGACGAACTCGTCCATATTTGGCGTAAATCCCGAAGACCATAGATATGTTTTTGTAAACTCGGATTATACCACCTTTTACAAAGGACAAACTTCAATAATTCGCTTTAACTTGACCATTAATGAACCAAAAAGCTTCAATATTGAATTGACTATAAGCAGCACCCAAATAGATAAAGTAGAAGTGATTCGATTATACACAATTCACATGGGTGACAATTTTCCATGCAATTCAATGTATAGTAAAGCAACTTACACCAATGGGTACGCTCTTATCCAGCTAATAAATAAAAATTATAAATATGATTTTTTATAGAACAATTTATCCTCATGAAATCAAAATAAATATAGGAAATGTCGCTTATTATGCCATTGATCCTAATAATATGACTTCAAGCACTGTAATTAAACATTATTTGTGGTTAATCAGACTATGGTCATTTGAAAAAAATTTTTTTTATTTTTAGATTTTTTTTGAAGCCCAAGTCCGTATCCCAATTTCATCATCACTCGCCCCAGGTTCTACTACTAATTTGAGCCTAAAACCATCACTGAATAGCAATGAGCACAGCTTTTTGAGTAAAGATTTAGTTGTAAGTGTCAAAGACGCTGCTGAATTGGTCTCCAATGTATCAGCATTGTACTCATTAAACTTCACCCAAGGGCCACAACAAGTTAGCATTAGACAATCAATAAGATTGAATATTAGCCTCTTGATTCCGCCTTATTCTAATTGCCAGACCAAAATTTTCTTTTCTTGTGTGGATCAAGCCACCAAAAGACAATTTTGCCACATAAATTCGGTCAAAGTTGTCTCGTTTGGTCAAAATGTAGATGGTTTGCAAAATGAATATTTTAATAATTTGATATTAGCCGAGTTTAATAAAAGTGCTCTTACATATTACAATGACACGGCCAATTTGGACCTTGGAATCGTGACCAACACTCGTAAATTTTTTCAATGAATAAAAAAAAGCTTAAATGCTAAAGAGATAAAATTTAAAGATTACACCCAAAAAGTAAACAATTACAATACCAATGATGACTTGATCAACTTGGAAGCTGATATTTTGGTAACAGATGACCAAATTGCCGTGCAGAACACGAATTTTAATTTCATGGTCAATCTAGACCTGAACTCAGGTCAGCAAATTATTAGCTCAGATCAAATACTGACCATTCAAAGATCTCAAACTGAAAGACCATATTTGACTGCCAATGCTAGCTTTTTGAACGACACTACCACTATCATTAATTCAAAGTATTTAATTTTTTAATTAAATTTAAATTAAAAAAATTCAAATCAAAATTTTAATTAGCTCTAAATTGAGTGTTAAATTTGAAGTTGAGCATGAGGTCAGCTCTAACGCAGAGGCTTATAATGTTAGTGTAAAATTTTTCTTGCCAACTTATATAAGTTTTTTGGAGGAACAAAACTGTTCATTTTCTGCCAGCTTGAATGAATCAACCATAATCTTTGCAGTAATTATATTTTTATTAAAAATTAAAATTAAAATATTTATCTAATTTTTATTATATTTAAAAATAATTTTAAATTTAATTTAGTTTTTGAAATAAATATTCAATTTTTATTAATTTGAATGTTCTTTTTCAAAGGTTGATCGACTTCATTTTGGTCAGAAAGTCACTTGCTTATTTAACTTAGTATTTGACCAATCGAACCAATATGGCAATCTAATGAATCAATTTGGAAAATCGCCATCAACATTAAAAATACCATATGTAATTCTGTACCAAAAATATGCTAGGTAATTATCAAAACTAAAAAATCTACCAAACTAATAAGTTAAAATCAGAGCTGGAGATACTGAGACCAAATTCAATTCCAACTTTAGTTCTATTCAGTTCAGACCGCCAAGTGTCCCCATTACTTCAGTTCCCAATAACAAATTAAAGAGCAGCCTGGGCGATGCTGAGTGCAGAATGACCAGTTCTGTGCCTGAAGTTTCAAATATTTACAGCTCTGGTTGGAAATTTGGCTACAGATCGTATCATTGGTTGAAATCACTGGGAAGTTTTGTCACCATTTCGTTTGTAAACAAAGCAAGAATATCGAAAATAGATCTAAGTCAGTTGGTTGATGACGGAACAGTAACTCCATTCAATCAGTTCAGACTAGCTTACAGTGACGACAATTCCACATTTGCACATTTGCCATTTATCCAAACAAATACAGCATTGGGTCAAAATTTTAGTTATGAAATGCCAAATAAGTTTATTGAGTGCCGCTACTTGAGAATTTATATTACAGATGTGACCAACAGGGCTGATTTAAAAACCAAAAAAACAGGTTTGGTGATCAATGAGATTTATGGTGAATTCACTCCAAGCACAAGTATTCCAACTTAGGCTTTCTCCTTATTTTACTAACACAAAAAAATTTAAGTTGCTTGTCCAGTTCCAGCACAGTCTGTTGACTATGCATCCAGAAGTTATCTGTATGTTGATTCGACTTCAAAAATTTATGTGTGTGATGAAACAAATGATAGGTAAACTAATAAAAAAGAAAATAAAATTAATTTATTAAAACGAAAATAGGAAAAGTAGCGAGTGCTATTCAAGTTCTGATGGAAATCCGGCAGAATGGATGGTGATGTCAAAGATTGTATCAACAGTGGTATTCTATGTGAAAGAACTAAGTTCAGGAAGAGAATTTCTCTACGGAATAAGTAAAGATAAAAAAGGATTTGTGAGAAGCGATGATGGCGGATTAATATGGAAAATTGTTTCGCAAAGAGAATATGATGAAGTAAATTAAAAAAAGAAAAAAAAGCTAAAAAATAATAATAAAATAAGATGAATAATAATGCAAAAGGGAGTAGCCTGTATCAAGGGAAATACTACAACAATATAGGATTAATTGGACCAAACTTAATCAATGAAGGATCATGGACATGTAAGATATAAAAAATGTAATGTAAAATTTAAAAACTTTAAAAAAAAGTTTCGGTGGAAGGTGTTTTATTCGGTGGAACAATCAGATTTGATTGGTTTAATTAATGACAAAAATCAACGGAAAAAAGATAAAATTTATTAAATAATTTGAAATCAAAAAAAAGATTGAAGAAAATTTCATGAAACAAATTTTGAAAAATATAATAAATATTAAAAAAAAATTGAAAAATCAACAAATTTCAAAAGAACTAAAAAAAAACAAAATACTCATTAAGTATGAATGTATAAAATATATGTAAATGATTCTCATAACAAACTCAGTTAAAATAAATTAAAATATTTAACTATTAATAGGAAATAAGGAAAGATAAAATAAAGAAATAAAATATAAATAAATAAAGGAAAATTATTTAAATTTGATTATAAAAAAGTAAAATTAATTGATGTCACCATTCATAATTGATGTTAAAATTTTCTATGTTCCTGAAGAGTGACCAGAACCTCCAAGTAGTATGTTAAAG